>JBBPFK010000107.1:0-170000 GCA_037975005.1 Platalea minor
TGGCTTCTGATTAGACCGATGCCTAGCCAGGCCCCAATGATGGCTACCTACCTACCCTCTCCCTCTCCTCCATTTGTAATGATGAGCATTGTGCCATATAGTGTCGAACATCTGTTTTGTCGGCTTTCCTTGTTACATCCCCTCCCAAAACCCTGTGAACACAAAGCTGGGGGGGTCTGACTGGGGAGTTCAGAGTGAGAAGCAGAGAAGGCCGTGACACTACGCAGATGTTGTTCAGCAACAGCTAAAACATTGGTGCGTTATTGGCGCTGTTTTGGTCACCGCTCCAAAACACAGCACCTTACAGGCTGCTGTGAAGAAAATGAGCTCCATCCCAGAGAAAAGCAGTACACTGGGTCAAAGCTTTCTAGTGGGGAACGAGGGCTGAGGTGCAAAACCTGATCCTCCAAGGAAGAAGTGGCTGGGGCAAGGGAGTGGGTATCCCAGGCTGTCCAAGAAGATGTAGGATGAAGAGGATGAGCTTGAGCTGAAGCCAGAGAAACAGAGCAGGAGCAGGACTTAGTAATACCTCTGGGAACAAGGGAGGGAAAAGTGAGGGGAGGGAGATCTCATTCTTAGATTGTCTTAAAGAG
Organism: Platalea minor; assembly: GCA_037975005.1. Classification (NCBI taxonomy): domain Eukaryota; kingdom Metazoa; phylum Chordata; class Aves; order Pelecaniformes; family Threskiornithidae; genus Platalea; species Platalea minor. The sequence continues at coordinate 594 of JBBPFK010000107.1, forward strand.
GCTTCGGAAAAACAAGTCGAAAATGCAGAAGCAAGAGCGCTCCTACTCTTAAAATCAGCTGTTGAAAATGCGAAAAAAAGTGCTTTTGCCTCTTAAAAAAAAAAAACAAAGCCCTCCTTAATGGCTATGCTAGAAGCTACCCAGAAGGAGGGGTCAATGTCTCATCATATGGAAACATTAGCTACAGCTTTTGCCGCCGCAATGAAAGTAGAGCAATCGTGTTTCTCCTGTGGTAAAACTGGACATTTTAAAAGAGATTGCCCACAACTGAGAAAGAGAGGAAAACTGAGCGCACAAAGTGCATCAGGATTGTGTCCTAAATGTAAAAAAGGAAAGCATTTCGTGAACCAGTGGCGATCAAAATATGACGTAGATGGCAAATTATTTTTATCGGGAAGCTTGCGAGGGAGCGCGAAAGCGGAGCGCGCTCAGACAGCAAATAGGCCGTTACAAGCCTTTCCGATTGTCTCCGAGCCAGCACCGTCGGCAGTGCCGGACTGGATGCTTCCACAGACATCACAATTCTAATAACGGACCGTGCAGTGCATAAAGTACTGCTACAAGCCAGGGGACCAGTCGGAAATGGACTAAGTGCTCTGCTATTAAGTTGCTCCAGTGCCACCCTATAAGGACTATTTGGTTTTTTTACCAGGACTTATAGACGCTGATTATGAGGGACAATTACAAGCGACGCTATGGAGTCCCTCAGCTCCAGTACAGCTTCCCAGAGGAAGCAAAATTGCTCAGTACCATTCAAAGAGCAAGTTCAACAGGCCGAGTCAAAAACAAGAGGCTCTGCAGGTTTTGGCTCCACAGGCCAGCCAGCAATATTTTGGACACAGCAAATACAGAATGACCGACCACTATTAGTAAGCACCTTATCTCTGCATCATGGAAAACCCCCTCAAATCACAATAAGAGGCATGCTCGACACCAGAGCCGACGTTACCATTCTCTCTGCTCTTCATTGACCCAAAACATGGCCACTGGTCTCCACCGACGGTGCCACAGCAGATATTGGTGACTCAACGATAGCCAAGCAAAGTGCTAATATTGTCCAACTCATTACTCCTGAGGGTCAAGTAGCCTCTACAAAAACTTACATAGTACTGGCTCCGGTAACTTTATGGGGTAGAGATGTACTAAGTGCCTGGGGGACCACTATTACCACCACTACGTCTACTTCTGCTGCACATTTTTAATAGGGGCCACTGAACAGTGGGCCGAATATCGACCCACATTGAAATTAACCTGGAAAACAGAGGAACAGGTACGGGTGGACCAGTGGCCTCTGACTACTGAAAAGGCCCAAGCTTTTAAATACATAGTGCAGGAGCAACTGGAACAAGGACATATAGTACCTACCACTAGCCCTTGGAGAATACCAGTATTTGTTATAAAGAAGAATAGTGGAAAATGGCGATTCCTGCATGGCCGCCGGAAGATAAAGGAACTTATGGAGGATAGGGGAGCTTTACAGCCTGGGATGCCATCACCAACAATGATTCCTCGCAGCTGGATCATCCTGGTTATGGACCTAAAAGATTTTTTCTTTACCATTCCCCTTGCGAAGGAGGATGCGAAAAGCTTTGCCTTCTCTGTGACAGTAGTCAATCAATGGGAATCCATGCAAAGGTATCATTGGACTGTTCTACCGCAAGGAATGCAAAATAGCCCAATAATTTGTCAACAATACGTAGCCCGTGTTTTGTAGCCAGTTCGGATGCAGTGTCCACAATTATTGTGTTACCATTACATGGATGACATTTTAATAGCCGGAAGACCGGAAATCGAGTTACAAGCAGTAGAAAAAGAGATACGACGAGCTTTACACAGATATGGACTTGAAGTAACCCCTGAAAAGTACAGAAAAAAAAAAAAGAGCTTTGGAAATATCTGGGCTGGAAAATCTTGCAACAAACAACTGAACACCAATCGATACAGATTAAGCTGAACATCGAAACACTAACTGACCTACAAAAGGTGTTACGAACCATCAACTGGGTCCGGCCATATCTTGGACTGACAAATGAACAGCTAGCTCCTCTTTTTGAATTGCTAAAAGGAGATAACAACCTTGCATCTGCACGTCAGTTGACGTTTGACACGCGACAGGCTCTGCAAGAATTCAGTCAAGCAACAGAAAAACGAAAAGTACACCGTCGTGTAGAAGATCAACCCCTGCAACTTTATATATTCTCTCACAATTACCAAGCCTTAGGATTGTTAGGCCAATGGGTACCCACACTAACAGATCCATTGGTTGTTTCGGAATAGATTTTTCTGTCATACCAGCCCCAAAAGACAATTGTTACTCAATTAGAAACGCTAGCAGGTATTATCTGTAAAGGGGAAAGCGTGCGGTCCAAATAACAGGCACGGAAGTGCAACATATTTGTATACCACTGACAGGGGAATATCTGGAATGGTGCCAAGCAAATAGCCTCCCATTGCAAACAGCATTGGAAGGATTTCCAGGAAAGATAGATGCACATTATCCTGCTCACAAACTCATCCAATTTCATTCAGAAGTTCTGATACAGAGAACATCATTCTGTCAAAATTATCCCATAGACGGGCCCACTACCTTTCTTCAGCAAAAAACAAGGGCACTAAAAAGACAATTTGATCTCTGGTGGAGATAGGCAAAGGAAATTTTGCGTGCCTGACCAGACTCGTAACAGTTTGCATCTATTCAGGCAGCAGGAGGTAACCGACGGGGCCTACAGGCACTTCAGCTTTGGCAAGCCAACATCACCCATATAATGGACTTTGGTCGCTTGAAGTATATCCATGTTTCTATAGACAATTTTCTGGAGCTCTATGGGCTACTGCGCACAGTGGGGAAAAAAAGATGTTACTAGACACTGGCTATCAGCCTTTGCTGCCCTTGGCATCCCTCACCGCATAAATACAGATAATGGTCCCGGATATGTTAGCAGTATATCTAAAAATTTCTTAATCGATTGGGAATTCAATATACCACTGGAATTCCTCATTCACCACAAGGTCAAGCCATAGTAGAAAGCGCACATCGGACTCTAAAATCTATGCTGCAAAAACAAAAAGGGGGAATGCCAGGAGCCACTCCAGCAGACAGACTAAGCAAAGCCGTGTATGTGTTAAACTACCTGAATATGTCCGAAAAGAATATTCCTGTTATTATCTCTCATTTTCTGTCTCTTCAATCACAAGATTTAATATCCACTCCCACAAAGGGCTTGATTGGAGTCGGCGGCCTTTCTCAAACCTTTCAAAGCACCCACCTGCTCAATATCAATACCCAAGAAGGGTCTACATTTACTGTACGGCCATACGTGACAAATTTGCCCGTGAGCCTGTTGGGGCGAGACGTAATGTCCCACTGCGGCTTCACCTTAAATTGTGATCATTTCAGCAGAAATAAAAACCTTGAGTGATGTACAAAAACTAGAGGGAAACATAAATTGGATTAGAGCACAGTGTGATATCAATAACTGCACATTAACACCCTTATTTGAGCTACTTAAAGGAGATACCGATATTAACGCACTACGCCAACGGACGACTGAAGAAAAAAAGGATAGAGAATCATAAATGAAAAAACTCTCACTGCAACAATGTCACCGACGGCTTGAAAATTTACCCATGCAATTTTATATCTGCAACCAAAAGCAACAGCCTCTAGCAGTCATCGGACAAAGGGAGAACAAAGGAGTAGACTCTCTCATAATATTTGAATGCGTGTTTTTGCCACTTCAACCTGCGAAAAACCTGGCTACTCGTATCGAAACTTTCGCCGCCTTGATAAAAAAGGGCAGAGAACGAATTGTAGAAATGGCTGGAGAAGAGCCTCATCTCATTGTCCTTCCTGTCGGAAAGGACTATTTATACTGGTGCTTACAAAATTATCTAGAATTTCAAATGGCCTCGGCCAAGGTGGGACTATGCGCCCAAGCCACTGGGAGAGGGGCAAAAAAGCTCAGGGCCGAGTCCTACACTTTGGGCATAACAACCCCAGGCACCGCTGCAAGCTTGGGGACGAGCAGCTAGGATCTGCCAAGCGGAAAAGGGCCTGGGGGTGCTGGTCGACAGCCGCTGAACATGAGCCAGCAGTGTGCCCAGGTGGCCAAGAGGGCCGATGGCATCCTGGCCTGTAGCAAGAATAGTGTGGCCAGCAGGAGCAGGGAGGTGATGGTGCCCCTGTATTCGGCACTGGTGAAGGCCGCACCTCGAGTACTGTGTTCAGTTTTGGGCCCCTCACTACAAGAAGGACATCGAGGTGCTGGAGAGTGTCCAAAGAAGGGCAACGAAGCTGGTGAAGGGTCTAGAGCACAAGTCTTATGAGGGGCGGCTGAGGGAGCTGGGGTTGTTTAGCCTGGAGAAGAGGAGGCTGAGGGGTGACCTTATTGCTCTCTACAACTACCTGAAAGGAGGCTGTAGCGAGGTGGGGGTATGTCTCTTCTCCCTAGTAACGAGTGATGGAATGAGAGGAAATGGCCTCAAGCTGCGCCAGGGGAGGTTTAGGTTAGATATTAGGAAAAACTTCTTCACCGAGAGGGTGGTCAAGCATTGGAACAGGCTGCCCAGGGAAGTGGTTGAGTCTCCATCTCTGGAGGTACTTCAAGAACGGATAGACACGGTGCTCGAGGACATGGTATAGATGGACTTGGCAGTGTTAGGTTAACGGTTGGACCCGATGATCTTAAGGGTCTTTTCCAACCTTGATGATTCTATGATTCAAGAAGTTCAACCAGGCCAAGGGCAAGGTCCTGCACATGGGCCGGGGCAATCCCAAGCACAAATACAGGCTGGGCGGGGAATGGATTGAGAGCAGCCCTGAGGAGAAGGGCTCGGGGGTGTTGGGTGATGAGAAGCTCAACATGACCCGGCCACGTGCGCTCGCAGCCCAGAAAGCCAACCGAATCCTGGGCTGCATCCAAAGCAGCGTGGCCAGCAGGGCGAGGGAGGGGATTCTCCCCCTCTGCTCCGCTCTCCTCAGACCCCACCTGGAGCCCTGCGTCCAGCTCGGGGGCCCCCAACATAAGAAGGACGTGGACCTGCTGGAGCGAGTCCAAAGGAGGGCCACGAAGATGACCAGGGGCTGGAGCACCTCTGCTATGAGGAGAGGCTGAGAGAGCTGGGGTTGTTCAGCCTGGAGAAGAGAAGGCTCCAGGGAGACCTTAGAGCAGCCTTCCAGTCCCTGAAGGGGGCCAAGGAGAAAGCGGGAGAGGGACTTTTCCCAAGGGAGCAGGGCAATAGGACAAGGGGTAATGGCTTTAAACTGAAAGAGGGTGGATGAGGTACAAGGAAGAAACCCGTCAGTGTGAGGGTGGTGAGGCACTGGGACAGGTTGCCCAGAGAAGCTATGGATGCCTGTCCTGGTTTCAGCTGGGACAGAGTTGATTTTTCTTTTTTCCTTCCTAGCAGCTGGCACCAGTGGTCCACTAGGGTGGGGGCCGTGAGCGAGCGGCTGCGTGGTGCTCAGTTGCCGGCTGGGGTTAAACCACGCCAGTCCTTTTTGGCGCCCAACGTGGGGCTCAAAGGCTTCGAGGTCACGACAGATCTAACTGGAATGTGCTAGATCGAACTTATAGCTGTTAGTGCTGTTTGGCTAGTAATCGGCAGGCTTCTGTGCTTGCCCCGGGGCTTGCTTGCCTTACTGTATCTTAGAGTCTGGTGCTCGTTAGCGGCTGCTTTTGCTTTTGCTGCCTGCTGTGCTGCTGAACTGCTGATCATCTCACTCTGCCGTGCCTGGGAACATGTTGATAACCGCAACGGCCACGTGCCTGGGCTGGCAGACGGCCAGGGCATCGCTGCTGTTTCTGTGCCGCTGCCCTGGACAGGCTGGAGCTCCAGTGTGACCTCGAGTCGAAGGGACTGTCACCTGTGGATGAGGCCACGCGGGAGCAGGACACCCCGAAGCGTCTGTGGCCGTGGATAAGCCCATGCCAGAGCAGGTATGTCTGAAGCGTCTGTGGCCGTGGTTACGTCTGTGCCGCAGCAGGCATACCTCTTGGAGGGATTGTGGCCCAAGGAGGAGTCCACGCTGGAGAAGGTACACCTCGGAGCATCTGTGGCTGTGGACAAGCCCGTGCTGCAGCAGGTACCCCTTGAAGCATCAGTGGCTGTGCATGAGGTCATGCTGGAGCCCCTCAAAGCGCGTGGCCTTGGGTAAGGCCATGGTGGAGCAAGTTTACTTCTGAAGAGACTGTGGCTGCGGGCAAGGCCCCGCTGGAGCAGGTCTGTCTCTGAAGGCATTGTGGCCCATGGAGAAGGCCACGCTGGAACAGGTGCACCTCTAAGTGACCGTGGCTGTGGAGAAGTCCATGCCGCAGCAGGTACGCCCCTGGAGAGACTGTGGCTCACAGACACGGCTCCATTGGAGCAGGTAAACCCCTAAGGGACTGCAGGCTGTGGAGAAGTCCAAGCCGGAGCAGGGGCAAGGGGAGGAGTCCATTGCAGTGTTAAACCCAATGGTCTGGTCCAAAGGGGCCAGGGGTGGAGACTGGAATGGAAATACCTTTGAATTGTTGTGACCCGGGATCTGAGTTGCATGTTGTAGGAATTACCATAGCAGGAACCGCCTGAACCCCTGGAGGAGAAGCCTTAGAAGAAGCAGTGCAAGCGCAGCAGTGACCCGACCTGAGGGGCCTTTGGTGCCCAATAACTCCACGCAGCACACCACCTCTCCTGTCCTGAGCCACCAGCATCACGGATGGCGCCCAAAGTCTAAATGAACTCAGGGGACATTGGGTGGACATTTGGGGATGTTTATGGACATTTTACAGACATTTCACAGGGGTGCTCCATAGACTAAGGGGGGTGGTGGTTAATCAGGATGTATTGGTTAATCAGGATGTATTGGATAATGTGGGACCTGAGCATGACGTAAATGGTATGGAATAAGGGGTGGGCACTGTCCTGGTTTCAGCTGGGAGAGAGTTAATGTTCTTCCTAGTAGCTGGTAGAGTGCTGTGGTTTGGATTTGGGATGAGAATAATGTTGAAAACACCCCAATGGTTTGGTTCTTGCTGAGCAGAGTTTACGCCAGTCCAGGACTTTTCACCTTCCCGTGCTCTGCCAGGGGCACAAGAAGCTGGGAGGGGGCAGAGCCAGGACAGCTGAGATGAGAGGATGAGATTGATGTTGATAACGCACTGATGGTTTAGTTCTTACACTTGTGTCATGTCCCACCTGGGGGGGGGGAGAGTGAAAAACATTCGCAAATGCTCTCGGTGTGGATTAAGGTGGGCCAACACTCAAGGCTGGTACACAACACGAAATTTAATTTCTTCTGTAGAGAGAAATATTGAGTACAAATATTCGATATCCGCCAAACATCTCACAGTTATAGTCACGCCAGCTATGCGCTTTCACAGAAAATCAAGGTAGGCCATGCAGTACTTGACTTCAATTTAACAACTTAGTCAGCTTAGGAAAAGTGAAAGAGAGAGAGAAAAGCGAATCGCCAGTCGTGAATCCAGTGTTGGTCCTCCAACAGGGGTATTCGGTGAGGGAAGAAGGAGATGTGAAGGTTCTAGAGATGATGATTTGCGCAGGGTCCTCGGTGATAATATTTCCTCAAATCACGCACGCACGTAAATACGAGCACCGGCACACGCACGAGCCCACATTCGCACAAACTATCAGGCTACATGATTAGTAGAAACCCGCCTAAATATACACATCTTGGTTAGTGATTAACATTTCGTACACTATTGGTTTACTGTATTTGAATTAACCTCGCTTGGTATGTAAATTAGCACGCTTGCTCCTTTCGGGGGGGGGGAGAGACACGTCTTTTCAGTCCTGAATTGAGTCGGTGGTCGTGATCTCCCCTCGCCACATTTACCTTTCACCTTCTTTCAACGGCCGCTTTTCACATATAACCACTCTAATTCATTCTGCAGTGCCATCTGCAATGGCATCTGCACTTGCTGTGGTATCTGCATCTGTAATGGAATGTGCAACGGCATACACATTGCTAAGAGCTTCTGGAATTGCTCCTACAGTGGTATCTGCATCTGCAGTAGTGTCTGCATCTGGAGTGGTCTCTGCAATGGCATTTGCTGTGGTATCTTCAATGGCACCTTCAATGCTATCGGAACATGGACTGAAACTGCAATGGCATTTGCCGCTATTTCTGCATTTCCACGGGTATCTGCATCTGCAATGGCACCTGTAGTAACATCTGCTTCTGCACTGGTGTCTGCCACTGCAGTGGTTTCTCCAATGGTATCTGCCCTGGCACCTGTATCTGCAATGGCATCAGCACCTTCAAATGTTTCATTTGCAATGGCCTCAGCATCTTCAGTGGCGTCTCCATCTGCAGTTCCATCTAAAATCTCATCTGCATCTGCAGTGTGATCTGGAATGGTCTCTGCAATGGTGTCTGCATCTGCCATGGGATCTTCATCTGCAGTCGTGTCTGCAATGGTGTGTGCGAGTGTTCGGTAACACGGGAGGGGCTGTTTTATCCCACAGGCCTTCAATGCCATCTCTTGAAAACAGCCCGACTGCAGCCAACCCCAAACCCCCGCCTGCCCGGACGGGCTCCCAGTAGCAGAGGCATGTTGGTGCAGGGGGAGATGCAATTTTTGGCAAAGGACTTGGGAGAAAGGGGGTGCCTGTTTCTCAGGACAAGAGGGAAGATCTCTCGCCTCTCTCCCCCGCTGTGCCATCTCCCTGCTCATGTCATAATGGCCCTTCAGATGATGTGGGCTGATGTCACAGGGGGATGCGCTGCATGACAGGGAGGTCTGCCCGGTGCCACGGCAGTGCCGGCACTTGCCAGCGAGGCCTGGGTGCTGCTGGGCACTGCTCAGGGGCTCCCCACCGCTGCCCTTCAGAGCTGCTCCACGGCTGGGAGCAGGGTCGGGAGGCAGCAGGGATGCGCTGGGGGACCCTCGCTGACAGACAGGAGAGGAGCAGGTCAGAGAGGAGTTTTGGGTGAGGAGGCGGGAAGAGCGTCCCTTTTCCTGAGCTGAGGGCAAGCAGCAAGCGCGATGGAAGGCTGCTGCACCATGGCCGTCAGCTTGAAGCTGAGCTGCTTGTTCCCCACACTCCTGCAGCTCTGTAGCAAGGGTGAAGGTTTGGGGAGCTCCTTCCGGAGCATCATAGCAGCACACCAAGAGCAGCCCATGTGCCCAGAGCAGCTTCTTGGCCAACCGGGAGAGAAACTAAGTCCAGGTCCAGCCTGAGAAAGCATGCAGCACGCCCTAGCGCTTCACTCTTCCCAGTGGTCAGAGTGGAGAGACCAAGCCCATCCCCCCAAAAAGGGGATGATTCTTGACCAGCTTAGTGGATGAGAGGAAGGCTGTGGCTGTTGTCTACTTGGACTTTAGTAAGGCCTTTGACACAGTCTCCCACAGCATTCTCCTGGAGAAGCTGGCTGCTCACGGCTTGGATGGGTGCACTTTACGCTGGGTTAAAAACTGGCTGGACGGCCGAGCGCAGAGAGTGGTGGTGAGTGGAGTCAAATCCAGTTGGCGGCCAGTCACGAGTGCTGTTCCCCAAGGCTCAGTACTGGGGCCGGTCCTGTTCAGCATCTTCATTGATGATCTGGATGAGGGCATTGAGTGCACCCTCAGTAAGTTTGCAGATGACACCAAGTTGGGTGGGAGTGTTGATCTGCTGGAGGGCAGGAAGGCCCTGCAGAGGGACCTGGACAGGCTGGACTGATGGGCCAGGGCCAACTGCATGAGATTCAACAAGGCTATGTGCCAGGTCCTGCACTTGCGTCACAACAACCCCATGCAACGCTACAGGCTGGGGGAGGAGTGGCTGGAGAGCTGCCTGGCGAAAAAGGACCTGGGGATGTTGGTTGACAGCTGCCTGAACATGAGCCCGCAGTGTGGTCAGGTGGCCAAGAGGGCCAATGGAATCCTGCCTGTATCAAGAATAGTGTGGCCAGCAGGAGCAGGGAGGTGATGGTGCCCCTGTATTTGGCACTGGTGAAGGCCACACCTCGAGTACTGTGTTCAGTGTTGGGCCCCTCACTACAAGAAGGACATCGAGGTGCTGGAGAGTGTCCAAAGAAGGGCAACGAAGCTGGTGAAGGGTCTAGAGCACAAGTCTTATGAGGGGCGGCTGAGGGAGCTGGGGTTGTTTAGCCTGGAGAAGAGGAGGCTGAGGGGTGACCTTATTGCTCTCTACAACTACCTGAAAGGAGGCTGTAGCGAGGTGGGGGTATGTCTCTTCTCCCTAGTAACGAGTGATGGAATGAGAGGAAATGGCCTCAAGCTGCGCCAGGGGAGGTTTAGGTTAGATATTAGGAAAAACTTCTTCACCGAGAGGGTGGTCAAGCATTGGAACAGGCTGCCCAGGGAAGTGGTTGAGTCTCCATCTCTGGAGGTACTTCAAGAACGGATAGACACGGTGCTCGAGGACATGGTATAGATGGACTTGGCAGTGTTAGGTTAACGGTTGGACCCGATGATCTTAAGGGTCTTTTCCAACCTTGACGATTCTATGATTCTATGATTCTATCCTGGGTCTGTGCCATGGATAATCCCTGGGAATAAATCCCAGGGGTATTCCTTGTGCTGGAAATGCCTGGGATCATCTCTAGCCAAGAGATGGTTGCAAATATTTTGAGGAGGGGAAATAAAAAAGCGGAGAACATTTTTTTTTTTTACCAGAGCTTTCACTTTTCTTCTCTCTAAAGTACTCACTCATCAGCCCTTTTGTGTTTTCCCTGGGCAGGGTGTCCTGGTTGCAGGACTCAGGACCTTTGCTATGGTCCAAGAGTGATTCCACAGCAAAGGAGTGGTGTTTGCTGCTTGCAGATCCATCTTCCAGGTGGACATCGATGAGTTATGGCTGCGGGAGCTTGTGTTCCCCACAGGGATTATCCCTGGTGAGAAGGCAGCGGCCACCCTCCGCTTTTCCTCCCCAGCTCTAGGGGATCATGGGTTGCATGCCCCCTGTTCCTTGCAAAGGGCTGGGAGAAGTAGACATTTGCCGCCAAAGGTCGGGGGACAGCTTGAGCTCCCCCAACACAAATGACTCCCCAAGAGCTGATTCTATAAATGACCTTTTCTCTATAATTTTCCTATGAATCTTGCATGGAAATGTGGCCTGCTGTGGCAGTGATGACGTTCCTCCTCCTTGCAGATGATGTCAAGATGGAGCCGCTGAACTACAAGCTATGATCATGAGCCACCCCCTTCCCGTGGCCTGTTGTGGATACCTGCGTGCAAGAGTGTCACCTGAGAGCAAGGGGACAGCCAGGTTCTTTTAGGGGTATTTGGCAGAACGATTACGGCACTAAATTGTAGTTAAAATTCAGCTTTATTTTCTTAACAGGATACTATGATTAGCATAGCACCAAATTTATGATTAGAATAGCACAGGATTTCTACGAGCAGAATCAATGTAGTACAATTTATAAGTAGCGTAATACAGAATTTATAATACAACTTAACTTCTGATTTCTAATCACCTGGATCCTAACCTAACTTAACTTCTGATTTCTAATCACCTGGACCCTCTGCAGATTGGGTCAAATCTTAATACAGGGTTTGCTGTGTCAACATAACAACCATAATCAAGACTCGAAAAGTGTGTAAAAGAATAGGAGTCACTCACTCAGACCTCGGAAGGAGCAGACCGTGGTGGAGGCATCCTTGGCCACTGGAGGGTCACAGGTCTCAGTGTCCTGCAGCAGTTCCGGTCCAAGGTCCCCCCTTAGGACTTGTAAATGCTTGATTTGTAAGCAGTGCTCTGTCTCTAAAAACAAGGAAGCAACAAGAGGACACAGGAGGAAAGGGAGAAGGAAGCCACAGGAGGCAAGGAAAACAAAACAAAAAAAGGAGGAGACAACAGGATGAAACAAGAGGGAAGAGGAGGAGGAAGAGGCAATAGGAGTCCAGAGAAGGAAACAGGAGAAGGAAAAAAGGAGGCAAGAGAAGGACAAAGCAGGACCCAGGAGGTAAGGGAGGAGGAGGCGACAAGAGGACAGAGAAGGAGAAGGAGGAGGAGGCAACAGGAGGTGAAAAAAGAAAATGCAACAAGAGAACAGAGCAAGAAAACAAGGGGGAAAGAAGCATGAGGAAACGAGGAAACAGGAAGAAAAAGAGGAGGAGGCAAAAGGATGCAACAAGAGAAGGAGGAAAGAGGAGAAAACAAGAGGAAAGAGGAAGAGGCAGAGGAGAAAAAGAAGGGACGTAAAAGGAGTCAATGGGAGATAACAGGAGAAGGAAAAGAGAGCAGGGCATATCAGGAGTAGAGATGAAGAAGAGGAACGGGAGGATGAGAAGGAAAAGGCAAGAGGAGGAGGAGATGTAGGCAACAGGATCCAAGCGGGGGGAAGTGGAGGCGACAGGAGGCTGAAGAGGAAGAGAAGGAAAAAGGCGCATGAGGCAACGGGAGGGAAGAGGAGGCAAGAGAGTGCAACAGCAGGCCAGAAAAGGAGTAGGAGGTAATGAAGGAGAAGGAGGCAAGAGGAGTCAAAGGGAGGCAAGAGGAAGAAGAGGAGGCAAGAGGAAGACACAGCAAGAAATTGAAGGTAAATGAGGAGTCAAAAGGAAGCAACAGGAAGAAAAAGAGAAGGAGGCAACAGGATGCCGTAAGGCCCAAGAGAAGGAAAGGGGATGCAAAAGAACAAGGAGTCAGAGGAGTCAGAGGAGGAGGAAGGAGGCAACAGGAGTCGACGGGAGCAATAGGAAAGAACATGGGGGCGGGGGGGGGGGGGAGCAACTGTAGGCAAGAGCAGGCAACAGGAGGCAAAAGGAAAAGGTGTCTTCCTCCTTCTTGCGCCTCCTCTTGCCTTTTACTGCCTCCGGCCCCACGTGCTCCAGTCTGCTGCTCTTGCCTCCTGCTGCCTCCTCTTGCCTTCTCCTTCTCCTCTTCCTCCTCTTCTTCCTTTCCGTTGCCTACATTATTCTCCTCCTCCACTTTCCTCCTTCCCCTCCTGCTCTTGCAACCTCTTGCCTCCTCCTTCTCTTGCCTCCAACTCCTTCTCCTCATTTTGCTTCTTTCTTCTCTTGCCTCCTTCCTCTTCCTTTTTCTGCCTCGTTGCCTCCTCCTCCTCTTGCCTCATATTCACTCCTCCTTCTGTTACCTCCTGTCGCTTTCTCCTCCACCTGTTCCCTCCTCCTCCTCCTCCGGTTGCCTTCTCCTGTGTCCTCTCGCTTTCTTTTCTGCATCCTCTTCTGTCGCCTAGTATTGTCCCTTGCGGCTTCTTCCTCTACTGCCTCCTCTGCCTCCTCTTTCCTCCTAGTGCTTCCTCCTCCTCCTCTCTGTCTTCTCTTTCCTCCTATTGCTTTTTTCTGCCCTTTTTGCCTCCTCCTCCTCTTCCTCTTACTATTGCCTCCTCTTGCCTCTGGTTTCTTCCACCTCCTCCTCCTCTTGCCTCCTGTCTCCTCCCTTCTCTTGTCTTTCCTTGCCTGCTGTTCCTTCATTCTCCTCTTACCTCCTGTTCCCTCCTGGAGGTAAAGTGAATATGAGGAGGAGGCAAGAGACAAATACAGGCAGTAACAGGTGGCAAGAAGAGAAAAAAGGAAGAGGGGGAGAAGAAGGAAGAGGAGGAGGAAGCAAAAGGAGAGAAGAGGAGGATGAGAAACTGGAGGCAAGAGGAAGCAAGAGAAGACAAAGAGTTGAAGAGAAGAGGCCTACGAGGTGGAGATAAAGACAGTCAACAGGAGGGAAAAGAAAGCAAGAGGGAGATTAGGAGGCAGAGGTAGCAGGAGGCAAAGGGAGGCAAGAGGAAGAGGAGGAGGCAAGAGGAGGAGGAGGAGGCAAGAGGAGGCGGAGGAGGCAAGAGGAGGCAATGAGTCAGGGAAAAAGTGCAGGCAAGAATAGGACACAGCAGGACACAGGAAGTATAGGAGAGGGAAGCAAGAGGAGGTCAGAGGAAAAGAAGGAGGTGGAGGCAAGAAGAGGCAAGAGGAGGATAAAAAGGAGGAGGGAACAGGATGCCATAGGAGGTAACAGTAGGAGGAGTCAGCAATAGGAGGCAATGGGAGAGAGCAGCAGAAAGAAAAGGCAAGAGGACATAAGAGGAGGTAGTATGAGGAAGAAGAAGGGGAGCAGGAGAAATGGAAAAATGGATGCAAGAAGAAGAAAAAAGGAGAAGGAGGAAGAGGCAAGAGGAGCCAAGAGATGGGAATAAGAGGCTGTATGAGAATGCAGAGGAAGAGAAGGGAAGGGCAATAGGGGGCAAGGAGAGGCAAGAGGAGGAGGAGGAAACAGGAGGAAAAACGAGGCAAGAAAAGGCAAGGGGAGGAGGAGAAAAGAGGGAGGAAGAAGAGGCCAGGATGACAAAGAAGCAAAGGAGGGGGAGGCAAAATGAGACAAGAAAAAGAGAAAAAGGAGGAGACAAGAGGATGTCACATGATGTAAGGAGAGTCAATAGGAGGAGGAGGTGGCTGAAACATGAGGCATCAAGCTAATGGTAAAAGAGGAGACAAGAGGAGGTCAGAAGGCCAAAGAAGGAGGAAGCAGAAGGAGACAAGAAAAAGCGGAAAAGGGGGAGGCAATTGAAGGCAAGAGGAGGCAAGAGTACAGAAGAGGAGGAGGAGAGAAGAAGAGCAACAGGAGACAAAAGGAGAAGGAGTGGCAGAAGAAAGCATGATGTAACAGGTGGTGAAAGGAAGAAGAGGAATGAGAGGTGAAAGATGAAAATGCAAGAGGCAGGAGAGAAGTAAGTAAGAGTAGTCAGGAGGAGGGAGGAGAAGAGAACAGGGAGACGTAGAGGAAGGGAAGGAAAAAGGCACCTGATGCAAAAGGAAGAAAAAGGAGGCAGCAGGATGCCCCACGAGGCCAGAGCAGGAGCCAGAAGGAAAAGGAGGAGGCAAGAGGAGGCAAGCAAAAGCAAAAAAGGATGAGACAGGAATATGCTAGATGAGGTAACAGGAGGCAATAGGAGAAGGAGGCAATAGGCGAGAGCAGGAGGGCAAAAGAGGAGGCGCGAGGAGATGAGAGCAGGCCAGAAGGCAAAAGAAGGAGGAGGCAAGCAAAAGCGGAAAAGGAGGAGGCGCGAGGAGGGCAGAAGAGGCGCGAGGAGGAGGAGGCAATCGGAGGCGTGAGGAGGAGGAGGAAAAGAGAGCAGGGTAAAAGAGGAGCAAAGCGGAGGAAGAGGAAAGGGAGGCTGAGTAGGAAAAGGCAAGAGGAAGAAGAGAAGTAGGCCCTAGGATGGAAGAGGAGGCTGCAGGAGGCTGTGGAGGAAGAGAAGGCAAAAGGGCGGTGAGGCAAGGAGAGGCAAAAGGAGGAGGAGGAGAGCAAGAGCAAGGCGACGGCAGAAGAGGAGTAGTCGGCAAAGGAGAAGGAGACAAGAGGAGGCAGCGGGAGGCAAGAGGAAGAACAAGAAGAGGAGGCCAGAGGCGGAGGGAGGAGGCCAAGGAGGAGGAGGCAAGAGGAGGTAAAAGGAGGAGGCAAGAGGAGGTAAGGGGAGGAGACAGCAGGATCCCGGAGGTAAACGAGGAGTAGGCAAAAGGAGGCAACAGGAAGCAAAAGAGAAGGCGGCTACAGGATGCCGTAAGGCGCAAGAGGAGGCAAGAAGATGTCAGAGGAAGAGGAGTGGTAGGAGAAGGAGGGAGGAGGCGGTGGAGTCAACGGGAGCACCAGGAAAGAAGCTGAGGAGGGAGGAGGCGAGTGCAGGCAAGAGCAGGCAAGAGGAGGCAAAAGGCAACGGCGTCTTACTCCTCCTTGTGCCTCCTCTTGCCTTTGATTGCCTCCTGCTCCACTTGCTCCCCTCTTCTGCTCTTGCCTCCTGCTGCCTCCTCTTGCCTTCTCCTTCTCCTCTTCCTCCTCCTCTTGCTTGCCCTTGCCTCCTTTTCTCTCCTCCTCCACTTGCCTCCTTTTGGCTCCTTCTCCTCCTCCTCTTCCCACCACTTGCCTCCTCCTCCTCCTTGCACCTCCTGCTCCTCCTCCTCCTTCTGCCTCTTGCTTCTCTTGCCTCTTGCCTCTTCTTCTTTCTCACTCCTCGCGCCTCCTCTTGCCTCCTCTTGCTTCCTCCTCCTCCTCCTCCTTCTCCTCCCGTTGCCTTCTCCTCTCTCCTCTACCTTGCTTTTCTTCCTCCTTCCTTCCTACTCTTTACCCTTCTTGCCTCCTCCTCCTCAGCCTCTTCCTCTTGCCTCTTTTCGCCTCCGCCTCTTCCTCCTCTTTTCGCCTCCTTTTCCCACATCATCCTCTTGCCTCCTCTTCCCTCCTCTTGCCTCTTCTTCCTCCTCCTCTTTACTCTCTGTGCCTCCTACTCATCACTCCTGCTCACCTTCCCTCCTCTTGCCTAATTCTGACGCTTCCTCCTCCTCCTCCTCCTCCTCCTCCTCCTCCTCTCTCTTCCTCTTGCCTCCTCCTGCTCCTTCTGGCCTCCTCCTCCACCTCCTGCTCTTGCTTCCTCTTGCCTCCCGCTCCCTCCTCCACTTCCTCCTGCTCGTGCCTCCTCCTCAGGTTGCCTCCTCTTGCCTCTGCATGCATCCTCCTCCTCTCTCCTCCTCCTCTTGCCTTCGCCTGCTTTCCCTTGCCTGCTCTTGCCTCCTTCTCCTCTTCCCTCCGCTTTCCTCCTGGAGGAGAAGGGAAGAGGAGGAGAAGGAGGCAAGTGTCTAAAAGAGGGAGGAAGAGGAGGCAAGAGGAAGAGGGGGAGGATGAGGAGTAGAGAAGAAGAGTCAGGAGAAAGCAGGCAAAGGAGGAGCAGGAGGAGGAGGAGGAAGGTGGAGGCAAGAAGAGGAGGCTGAGGAAGTGGAGGCAAGAGGCGGCAAGAGTCGAGGAGAGGAGGCACCTGAGGTGGAGAAGAAGAGCGCGTCAAGAGGAGGGAAGAGAAAGGCAGAGGGGTCTTAGGAGGCAGAGGCAGCAGGAGGCAAAGGGAGGCAAGAGGCAAAGGAGGAGAAGGCAACGGGGCAGGGCAAAAGTAGAGGCACAAAGAGGTCAGAGCAGGAGAGAGGAGGTAAAGGAGGAGGAGGCAAGAGGAGAAGAAGGAGGAGGAGGCAAGAGGAGGCCAAAGAGGTGGAGGCCCGAAGCTGCCATAGGAGGCAAGAGGAGGAGGAGTATGGAAGAGGAGGCAATGGGAGAAAGCAGGAGGAGGAAAAGGCAAGAGGCCATAAGAGAAAGGAGTAGGAGGAAGAGGAAGAGAAGGAGGCAAAGGAAAAGGCAAAAGGGTGTCAGGTGAAGCAAAGAGGAGGAGGAGGAGGTGAATGAGGCAAGAGAAGTCAAGGTGTGGGAAGAGGAGGCGGTAGGAGGCTGCAGAAGACGAGAAGGGAAAGGCAAGAGGAGGCAAGGTGAGGCCGCAGGAGGAGGCTCGAGGAGGAGGCAGCAGGATGTCCCAGGAGGCACGAGGAGGAGGAGGCATGAGGAGGCAAAAAGGAGAGGCAAGAGGAGGGCAGAGCAGGAGCCAGAAGGTAAAGGAGGAGGAGGCAAGCAAAAGCGCAAAAGGAGGAGAGGCGAGGTGAGGTAGCAGGAGGCAATAGGAGGCGGAGGAGGAGGGAATGGGCGAGAGCAGGAGGAGGGCAAAAGAGGAGGCGCGAGGAGGTGAGAGCAGGCCAGAAGGCAAAAGAAGGAGGAGGCGCGAGGAGGGCAGAAGAGGTGCGAGGAGGAGGAGGCAATCGGAAGCAATGGGAGGCGTGAGGAGGAGGAGGAGGAGGAAAAGAGAGCAGGGTAAAAGAGGAGCAAAGCGGAGGAAGAGGAAAGGGAGGCTGAGTAGGAAAAGGCAAGAGGAAGAAGAGAAGTAGGCCTTAGGATGGAAGAGGAGGGCAGAAAAGTCTGCAGGAGGCTGCAGGAGGCTGTGGAGGAAGAGAAGGCAAAAGGGCAGTGAGGAAAGGAGAGGCAAAAGGAGGAGGAGGCGAGCGAGAGCAAGAAGGCGGCAGAAGAGGCATAGTCGGCAAAGAAGGAGAAGGAGACAAGAGGAGGCAGCAGGAGGCAAGAGGAAGACGAAGAAGAGGCGGCGCGAGGAGGCCAGAGGCGGAGAGAGGAGGTGAAGGAGGAGGAGAGAAGAAGAGGCAAGAAGAAAAGCAGGAGGAAGAGGCAAGGAGATGGCAGAGGAGGCGCGAGGAGGCGCGAGGAGTAGGCAAAGGAGGAGGAGGCGCGAGGAGGAGAGAGCAGGATCACGGAGGGAAAGGAGGATGAGGCAAAAGGAAGAAGAAGAGAAGGAGGCTACAGGACGCCATAAGGCGAAAGGGGAGGCAAGAAGATGTCAGAGGAAGAGGAGTGGTAGGAGAAGAAGGGAGGAGGCGGTGCTGACGCAGAAGTCACGGACACAGCACACGATCAATATGATCAAGCAAAATGTCGGTTTATTACATACACAGCTTAGTTAATATAGTTTCTTGCCTTCCTAATCATGCATAAACATCGTTAATTGGCTAACTATGTTTGGCAATATGCTGTTCATGCGCTACTAGCGATATTCTGATTCGTTCATAACAATAGTTCACATGCACCGCCCGCTACTCCCATAGCTTGTTTTCAACATTGCAAGCCAATACTTTCTTCCTCTTAATCTGCTTGTTTCATGTCTTCCAAACCGCAGTCGACCTTCGCAGCATCCTTGAATTCCTCTTGTGTTAAATGCAGATTAAGTCCACATAGTCTGAGTCTGGGTTGCTCACTACATATCCTTTGCTTTTAAGATATTCCACAGGTGGGAGATAGGATGGGGACAGGACACCCCCAAACCCTACATGTCACAGACGAGACAGGGCCTGGGAACCCCAAACCCTGTGGATCAGGGCCGGGACTGGTGCAGGAAAAGCCCAAAACCTCGTGGGTCACAGGCATGAGAGGGGTAGAGAACCCCAAAGCCCATGAGGCAGGGCCAAGACAGGGGCAAAACCCATCCAAACTCTGCAGTTAAGGGACAGGACGGGGCAGGACAGGCCCAAATCGCAACGGTCACGTCCAGGACAGGGACAGGGCACCCCAACCCCAGCGGATCAGGTCCAGAAGAGGAGCAGGGCGCCCCCAAGCCAAGCTGGTCATGGAAAGAGAGGAGACCAAGAAACCCCAAAGCTCAAGGTTCAGGGCCAGGACAGGGGCAGGGATCCCCAAAATACCTCAGATCAGGGCCAGGCCAGGGGCAGGGTACCCCCAAACCGCACTTGTAGAGGCCAAGACAGGGGTAGAGAACCCCAAACCTCGCAGGTCAGGGCCATGGCAGGGACAAGGCAGCATGACCCCACGGATCACGGCCACGTCACGGGCAGGGAACCCCAAGCCCCAAGGATCGCAGCCGATCCAGGGGCTGGGCACCCCCAAAACACTGTGGATCAGGGCCAGGACGGAGAGAGAGAAACCCAAAAATCCATGGCTCAACCCCAAAACCTCATGGGTCAGGGCCAAGACAGGAGCAGGGCACCCCAAACCCCATGGGTCATGGACCAGACAATAACAGGACACCCCAAACGCCATGCGTGGAAGACACGATGGGGACAGGACACGCCTAAACCCCATGGGTCATGGACCAGACAGGGCAAGGGCACCCCAAACGCCATGGGTGGAAGCCAGGATGGGGGCAGGACACCCCTAAACCCCGCAACTCATGGACCAGACAGGGCCAGGGCACCCCAGACCCCGTGGGTCAGGAGCAAGACAGAGTCTGGGCACCCCACAACCCCATGAGTCATGGACCAGAGTGGAACAGGGCACCCGAAACCCTGCGGGTCTGCTGTAGAACAGGAGCAGGGTCCCCCCAAACACCATGGGTCGGGTCCAGGACAGGGGCAGGGCACCCTAAATCCTGCAGAACACGTTCAGGATGGGGGCAGGATACCCCCAAACCTCGCATGTCACAGACCTCGTGGGGCCAGGGCACCCCAAATGCCATGGGTGGGAGCCAGAATGGGGACAGGACACCCCCAAATCCCACGGGTCATGAACCAGAAAGGGCAAGGGCACCCCAAATGCCATGGGTGGAAGCCAGGATGGGGACAGGACACGCCCAAACCCCATGAGTCATGGACCAGAGAGGAATAGGGCACCGCAAACCCTGTGGGTCAGGTGTAGAACAGGAGCAGGCTACCCCCAAACCCCATGGATTGGGTGCAGGACAGGAACAGGGCACCCTAAGTCCTGCAGAACACGTTCAGGATGGGGGCAGGACACCCCCAAACCTCGCATGTCACAGACCAGGTGGGGCCAGGGCACCCCAAACCTCATGGGTGGAAGCCAGGATGGGGACAGGACACCCCCACCCCCCACAACTCATGGACCAGAGTGGAACAGGGCACCCCAAACGCCATGGGTGGAAGCCACGATAGGGACAGGTCACCCCGAAACCCCACAACTCATGGACCAGAGTGGAACAGGGCACCCCAAATGCCATGGGTGTAAGCCAGGATGGGGACAGGACACACCCAAACCCCATGAGTCATGGACCTGACTGGAATAGGGCACCCCAAACCCTGTGGGTCAGGTGTAGAACAGAGGCACGCTACACCCAAACCCCATGGATTGGGTGCAGGAGAGGAACAGGGCACCCTAAGTCCTGCAGAACACGTTCAGGATGGGGGCAGGACACCCCCAGACCTCACAGCTCAGGGACCAGACGGGGCCAGGGCACCCCAAGTGCCAAGGGTGGGAGCCAGGACGGGGACAGGACACCCCCAAACCCCACAACTCATCGACCAGAGTGGAACAGGGCATCCCTAACGCCATGGGTGGAAGCCAGGACGGGGACAGGACACCCCCAAACCGCATCGGTCATGGACCAGACAGGGCAAGGGCACCCCAAACCCCATGGGTGGAAGGCAGGATGGGGAAAGGACACGCCCAATCCCCATGAGTCATGGAGCAGACTGAAACAGGGCACCGCAAACCCTGTGGGTCAGGTGTAGAACAGGAGCAGGCTACGCCCAAACCCCATGGATTGGGTGCAGGACAGGAACAGGGCACCCTAAGTCCTGCAGAACACGTTCAGGATGGGGGAGGACACCCCCAAACCTCGCATGTCACACACCGGGTGGGGCCAGGGCACCCCAAACCTCATGGGTGGAAGCCAGGATGGGGACAGGACACCCCCAACCCCCACAACTCATGGACCAGAGTGGAACAGGGCACCCCAAACGCCATGGGTGGAAGCCAGGATGGGGACCGGACACGCCCAAACCCCATGAGTCATGGACCAAAGTGGAACAGGACACCCCAAACCCTGTGGGTCAGGTATAGAACAGGAGCAGGCTACCCCCAAACCCCATGGACTGGGTGCAGGACAGGGCAGGGCACCCTAAGTCCTGCAGAGCACGTTCAGGATGGGGGCAGGACACCCCCAAACCTCACAGTTCAGGGACCAGGTGGGGCCAGGGCACCCCAAATGCCAAGGGTGGGAGCCAGGACGGGGACAGGTCACCCCGAAACCCCACAACTCATGGACCACACAGGGCCAGGGCACCCCAGACCCCGTGGGTCAGGAGCAAGACAGAGTCTGGGCACCCCACAACCCCATGAGTCATGGACCAGAGTGGAACAGGGCACCCCAAACCCTGCGTGTCAGGTGTAGAACAGGAGCAGGCTACCCCCAAACTCCATGGGTCGGGTCCAGGACAAGGGCAGGGCACCCTAAATCCTGCAGAACACGTTCAGGATGGGGGCAGGATACCCCCAAACCTCGCATGTCACAGACCTCGTGGGGCCAGGGCACCCCAAATGCCATGGGTGAGAGCCAGAATGGGGACAGGACACCCCCAACCCCCACAACTCATGGACCAGAGTGGAACAGGGCACCCGAAACCCCATGAGTCATGGACCAGAGTGGAATAGCGCACCCCAAACCCTGTGGGTCAGGTCTAGAACAGGAGCAGGCTACGCCCAAACCCCATGGATTGGGTGCAGGACAGGAACAGGGCACCCTAGAGTCCTGCAGAACACGTTCAGGATGGGGGCAGGACACCCCCAAACCTCGAATGTCACAGACCAGGTGGGGCCAGGGAACCCCATACCCCATGGGTGGAAGCCAGGATGGGGACAGGACACCCCCAAACCCCATGAGTCATGGACCAAAGTGGAACAGGGCACCCCAAACCCTGTGGGTCAGGTCTAGAACAGGAGCAGGCTACCCCCAAACCCCATGGACTGGGTGCAGGACAGGGCAGGGCACCCTAAGTCCTGCAGAACACGTTCAGAATGGGGGCAGGACACCCCCAAACCTCACAGCTCAGGGACCAAGTGGGGCCAGGGCACCCCAAACCTCATGGGAGCCAGAATGGGGACAGGACACCCCCAAATCCCACGGGTCATGGACCAGACAGGGCAAGGGCACTCCAAATGCCATGGGTGGAAGCCAGGATGGGGACAGGACACGCCCAAACCCCATGAGTCATGGACCAGAGAGGAATAGGGCACCGCAAACCCTGTGGGTCAGGTGTAGAACAGGAGCAGGCTACCCCCAAACCCCATGGATTGGGTGCAGGACAGGAACAGGGCACCCTAAGTCCTGCAGAACACGTTCAGGATGGGGGCAGGACACCCCCAAACCTCGCATGTCACAGACCAGGTGGGGCCAGGGCACCCCAAACCTCATGGGTGGAAGCCAGGATGGGGACAGGACACCCCCAACCCCCACAACTCATGGACCAGAGTGGAACAGGGCACCCCTAACGCCATGGGTGGAAGCCAGGATGGGGACCGGACACGCCCAAACCCCATGAGTCATGGACCAAAGTGGAACAGGGCACCCCAAACCCTGTGGGTCAGGTCTAGAACAGGAGCAGGCTACCCCCAAACCCCATGGACTGGGTGCAGGACAGGGCAGGGCACCCTAAGTCCTGCAGAGCACGTTCAGGATGGGGGCAGTACACCCCCAAACCTCACAGTTCAGGGACCAGGTGGGGCCAGGGCACCCCAAATGCCAAGGGTGGGAGCCAGGATGGGGACAGGTCACCCCGAAAACCCACAACTCATGGACCAGACAGGGCCAGGGCACCCCAGACCCCGTGGGTCAGGAGCAAGACAGAGTCTGGGCACCCCACAACCCCATGAGTCATGGACCAGAGTGGAACAGGGCACCCCAAACCCTGCGGGTCAGGTGTAGAACAGGAGCAGGGTCCCCCCAACCTCCATGGGTCGGGTCCAGGACAAGGGCAGGGCACCCTAAATCCTGCAGAACACGTTCAGGATGGGGGCAGGATACCCCCAAACCTCGCATGTCACAGACCTCGTGGGGCCAGGGCACCCCAAATGCCATGGGTGGGAGCCAGAATGGGGACAGGACACCCCCAAATCCCACGGGTCATGAACCAGAAAGGGCAAGGGCACCCCAAATGCCATGGGTGGAAGCCAGGATGGGGAAAGGACACGCCCAAACCCCATGAGTCTTGGACCAAAGTGGAACAGGGCACCCCAAACCCTGTGGGTCAGGTCTAGAACAGGAGCAGGCTACCCCCAAACCCCATGGACTGGGTGCAGGACAAGGCAGGGCACCCTAAAGTCCTGCAGAACACGTTCAGGATGGGGGCAGGACACCCCCAAACCTCGCATGTCACAGACCAGGTGGGGCCAGGGCACCCCAAACGCCATGGGTGGAAGCCAGGATAGGGACAGGTCACCCAGAAACCCCACAACTCATGGACCAGAGTGGAACAGGGCACCCCAAACGCCATGGGTGGAAGCCAGGATGGGGACAGGACACACCCAAAGCCCATGAGTCATGGACCTGACTGGAATAGGGCACCCCAAACCCTGTGGGTCAGGTGTAGAACAGAGGCACACTACCCCCAAACCCCATGGATTGGGTGCAGGAGAGGAACAGGGCACCCTAAGTCCTGCAGAACACGTTCAGGATGGGGGCAGGATACCCCCAAACCTCGCATGTCACAGACCTCGTGGGGCCAGGGCACCCCAAATGCCATGGGTGGGAGCCAGAATGGGGACAGGACACCCCCAAATTCTACGGGTCATGAACCAGAAAGGGCAAGGGCACCCCAAATGCCATGGGTGGAAGCCAGGATGGGGAAAGGACACGCCCAAACCCCATGAGTCTTGGACCAAAGTGGAACAGGGCACCCCAAACCCTGTGGGTCAGGTCTAGAACAGGAGCAGGCTACCCTCAAACCCCATGGACTGGGTGCAGGACAGGGCAGGGCACCCTAAAGTCCTGCAGAACACGTTCAGGATGGGGGCAGGACACTCCCAAACCTCGCATGTCACAGACCAGGTGGGGCCAGGGCACCCCAAACCTCATGGGTGGAAGCCAGGATGGGGACAGGACACCCCCAACCCCCACAACTCATGGACCAGAGTGGAACAGGGCACCCCAAACGCCATGGGTGGAAGCCAGGATAGGGACAGGTCACCCAGAAACCCCACAACTCATGGACCAGAGTGGAACAGGGCACCCCAAACGCCATGGGTGGAAGCCAGGATGGGGACAGGACACACCCAAACCCCATGAGTCATGGACCTGACTGGAATAGGGCACCCCAAACCCTGTGGGTCAGGTGTAGAACAGAGGCACACTACCCCCAAACCCCATGGATTGGGTGCAGGAGAGGAACAGGGCACCCTAAGTCCTGCAGAACACGTTCAGGATGGGGGCAGGACACCCCCAGACCTCACAGCTCAGGGACCAGACGGGGCCAGGGCACCCCAAGTGCCAAGGGTGGGAGCCAGGACGGGGACAGGACACCCCCAAACCCCACAACTCATCGACCAGAGTGGAACAGGGCATCCCTAACGCCATGGGTGGAAGCCAGGACGGGGACAGGACACCCCCAAACCGCATCGGTCATGGAGCAGACAGGGCAAGGGCACCCCAAACCCCATGGCTGGAAGGCAGGATGGGGAAAGGACACGCCCAATCCCCATGAGTCATGGAGCAGACTGGAACAGGGCACTGCAAACCCTGTGGGTCAGGTGTAGAACAGGAGCAGGCTACCCCCAAACCCCATGGATTGGGTGCAGGACAGGAACAGGGCACCCTAAGTCCTGCAGAACACGTTCAGGATGGGGGCAGGACACCCCCAAACCTCGCATGTCACACACCGGGTGGGGCCAGGGCACCCCAAACCTCATGGGTGGAAGCCAGGATGGGGACAGGACACCCCCAACCCCCACAACTCATGGACCACAGTGGAACAGGGCAGCCCTAACGCCATGGGTGGAAGCCAGGATGGGGACCGGACACGCCCAAACCCCATGAGTCATGGACCAAAGTGGAACAGGGCACCCCAAACCCCATGGGTGGAAGCCAGGATGGGGACAGGACACCCCCAAACCCCACAACTCATAGACCAGAGTGGAACAGGGCACCCCAAACGCCATGGGTGGAAGCCAGGATGGGGACAGGACACCCGCAAACCGCATGGGTCATGGACCAGACAGGGCAAGGGCACCCCAAACGCCATGGGTGGAAGCCAGGATGGGGAAAGGAGACCCCCAAACCCCATGAGTCATGGAGCAGACTGGAACAGGGCACCGCAAACCCTGTGGGTCAGGTGTAGAACAGGAGCAGGCTACCCCCAAACCCCATGGATTGGGTGCAGGACAGGAACAGGGCACCCTAAGTCCTGCAGAACACGTTCAGGATGGGGCAGGACACCCCCAAACCTCACAGCTCAGGGACCAGACGGGGCCAGGGCACCCCAAATGCCATGGGTGGAAGCCAGGATGGGGACAGGACACCCCCAAACCCCACAACTCATAGACCAGAGTGGAACAGGGCACCCCAAACGCCATGGGTGGAAGCCAGGATGGGGACAGGACACCCGCAAACCGCATGGGTCATGGAGCAGACTGGAACAGGGCACCGCAAACCCTGTGGGTCAGGTGTAGAACAGGAGCAGGCTACCCCCAAACCCCATGGACTGGGTGCAGGACAGGGCAGGGCACCCTAAGTCCTGCAGAGCACGTTCAGGATGGGGGCAGGACACCCCCAAACCTCACAGCTCAGGGACCAGACGGGGCCAGGGCACCCCAAATGCCATGGGTGGAAGCCAGGATGGGGACAGGACACACCCAAACCCCAAGAGTCATGGACCAGAGTGGAACAGGGCACACCAAACCCCATGGGTGGAAGCTAGTATGGGGACAGGACACCCCCAAACCCCACAACTCATAGACCAGAGTGGAACAGGGCACCCCAAACCCCATGGGTGGAAGCCAGGATAGGGACAGGACACCCGCAAACCGCATGGGTCATGGACCAGACAGGGCAAGGGCACCCCAAACGCCATGGGTAGAAGCCAGGATGGGGAAAGGACACGCCCAAACCCCATGAGTCAATGGACCAGAGAGGAATAGGGCACCCCAAACCCTGTGGGTCAGGTGTAGAACAGGAGCAGGCTACCCCCAAACCCCATGGATTGGGTGCAGGACAGGAACAGGGCACCCTAAGTCCTGCAGAACACGTTCAGGATGGGGCAGGACACTCCCAAACCTCACAGCTCAGGGACCAGACGGGGCCAGGGCACCCCAAATGCCATGGGTGGAAGCCAGGATGGGGACAGGACACACCCAAACCCCAAGAGTCATGGACCAGAGTGGAACAGGGCACCCCAAACCCCATGGGTGGAAGCCAGGATGGGGACAGGACACCCCCAACCCCCACAACTCATGTACCAGAGTGGAACAGGGCACCCCAAACGCCATGGGTGGAAGCCAGGATGGGGACAGGACACCCGCAAACCGCATGGGTCATGGACCAGACAGGGCAAGGGCACCCCAAACGCCATGGGTGGAAGCCAGGATGGGGAAAGGACACGCCCAAATCCCATGAGTCATGGAGCAGACTGGAACAGGGCACTGCAAACCCTGTGGGTCAGGTGTAGAACAGGAGCAGGCTACCCCCAAACCCCATGGATTGGGTGCAGGAGAGGAACAGGGCACCCTAAGTCCTGCAGAACACGTTCAGGATGGGGGCAGGACACCCCCAAACCTCACAGCTCAGGGACCAGACGGGGCCAGGGCACCCCAAATGCCATGGGTGGAAGCCAGGATGGGGACAGGACACACCCAAACCCCAAGAGTCATGGACCAGAGTGGAACAGGGCACCCCAAACCCCATGGGTGGAAGCCAGGATGGGGACAGGACACCCCCAACCCCCACAACTCATAGACCAGAGTGGAACAGGGCACCCCAAACCCCATGGGTGGAAGCCAGGATGGGGACAGGACACCCGCAAACCGCATGGGTCATGGACCAGACAGGGCAAGGGCACCCCAAACGCCATGGGTGGAAGCCAGGATGGGGAAAGGACACGCCCAAACCCCATGAGTCATGGAGCAGACTGGAACAGGGCACCGCAAACCCTGTGGGTCAGGTGTAGAACAGGAGCAGGCTACCCCCAAACCCCATGGATTGGGTGCAGGACAGGAACAGGGCACCCTAAGTCCTGCAGAACACGTTCAGGATGGGGGCAGGACACCCCCAAACCTCACAGCTCAGGGACCAGACGGGGCCAGGGCACCCCAAATGCCATGGGTGGAAGCCAGGATGGGGACAGGACACACCCAAACCCCAAGAGTCATGGACCAGAGTGGAACAGGGCACCCCAAACCCCATGGGTGGAAGCCAGGATGGGGACAGGACACACCCAAACCCCAAGAGTCATGGACCAGAGTGGAACAGGGCACCCCAAACCCCATGGGTGGAAGCCAGGATGGGGACAGGACACCCGCAAACCGCATGGGTCATGGACCAGACAGGGCAAGGGCACCCCAAACGCCATGGGTGGAAGCCAGGATGGGGAAAGGACACGCCCAAATCCCATGAGTCATGGAGCAGACTGGAACAGGGCACTGCAAACCCTGTGGGTCAGGTGTAGAACAGGAGCAGGCTACCCCCAAACCCCATGGATTGGGTGCAGGAGAGGAACAGGGCACCCTAAGTCCTGCAGAACACGTTCAGGATGGGGGCAGGACACCCCCAAACCTCACAGCTCAGGGACCAGACGGGGCCAGGGCACCCCAAATGCCATGGGTGGAAGCCAGGATGGGGACAGGACACACCCAAACCCCAAGAGTCATGGACCAGAGTGGAACAGGGCACCCCAAACCCCATGGGTGGAAGCCAGGATGGGGACAGGACACCCCCAACCCCCACAACTCATAGACCAGAGTGGAACAGGGCACCCCAAACCCCATGGGTGGAAGCCAGGATGGGGACAGGACACCCGCAAACCGCATGGGTCATGGACCAGACAGGGCAAGGGCACCCCAAACGCCATGGGTGGAAGCCAGGATGGGGAAAGGACACGCCCAAACCCCATGAGTCATGGAGCAGACTGGAACAGGGCACCGCAAACCCTGTGGGTCAGGTGTAGAACAGGAGCAGGCTACCCCCAAACCCCATGGATTGGGTGCAGGAGAGGAACAGGGCACCCTAAGTCCTGCAGAACACGTTCAGGATGGGGGCAGGACACCCCCAAACCTCACAGCTCAGGGACCAGACGGGGCCAGGGCACCCCAAATGCCATGGGTGGAAGCCAGGATGGGGACAGGACACACCCAAACCCCAAGAGTCATGGACCAGAGTGGAACAGGGCACCCCAAACCCCATGGGTGGAAGCCAGGATGGGGACAGGACACCCCCAACCCCCACAACTCATGTACCAGAGTGGAACAGGGCACCCCAAATGCCATGGGTGGAAGCCAGGATGGGGACAGGACACCCCCAAACCCCACAACTCATAGACCAGAGTGGAACAGGGCACCCCTAACGCCATGGGTGGAAGCCAGGATGGGGACAGGACACCCGCAAACCGCATGGGTCATGGAGCAGACTGGAACAGGGCACCGCAAACCCTGTGGGTCAGGTGTAGAACAGGAGCAGGCTACCCCCAAACCCCATGGATTGGGTGCAGGAGAGGAACAGGGCACCCTAAGTCCTGCAGAAAACGTTCAGGATGGGGCAGGACACCCCCAAACCTCACAGCTCAGTGACAAGACGGGGCCAGGGCACCCCAAATGCCAAGGGTGGGAGCCAGGATGGGGATGGGACATGCCCAAACCCCATGAGTCATGGACCAGAGTGGAACAGGGCACCCCTAACGTCATGGGTGGAAACCAGGATGGGGAAAGGACACGCCCAAACCCCATGAGTCAATGGAGCAGAGTGGAATAGGGCACCCCAAACCCTGTGGGTCAGGTGTAGAACAGGAGCAGGCTACCCCCAAACCCCATGGATTGGGTGCAGACAGGAACAGGGCACCCTAAGTCCTGCAGAACACGTTCAGGATGGGGCAGGACACTCCCAAACCTCACAGCTCAGGGACCAGACGGGGCCAGGGCACCCCAAATGCCATGGGTGGAAGCCAGGATGGGGACAGGACACACCCAAACCCCAAGAGTCATGGACCAGAGTGGAACAGGGCACCCCAAACCCCATGGGTGGAAGCTAGTATGGGGACAGGACACCCCCAAACCCCACAACTCATAGACCAGAGTGGAACAGGGCACCCCAAACGCCATGGGTGGAAGCCAGGATGGGGACAGGACACCCGCAAACCGCATGGGTCATGGAGCAGACTGGAACAGGGCACCGCAAACCCTGTGGGTCAGGTGTAGAACAGGAGCAGGCTACCCCCAAACCCCATGGATTGGGTGCAGGAGAGGAACAGGGCACCCTAAGTCCTGCAGAACACGTTCAGGATGGGGGCAGGACACCCCCAAACCTCACAGCTCAGGGACCAGACGGGGCCAGGGCACCCCAAATGCCATGGGTGGAAGCCAGGATGGGGACAGGACACACCCAAACCCCAAGAGTCATGGACCAGAGTGGAACAGGGCACCCCAAACCCCATGGGTGGAAGCCAGGATGGGGACAGGACACCCCCAACCCCCACAACTCATAGACCAGAGTGGAACAGGGCACCCCAAACCCCATGGGTGGAAGCCAGGATGGGGACAGGACACCCGCAAACCGCATGGGTCATGGACCAGACAGGGGCAAGGGCACCCCAAACGCCATGGGTGGAAGCCAGGATGGGGAAAGGACACCACCAAACCCCATGAGTCATAGAGCAGACTGGAACAGGGCACCGCAAACCCTGTGGGTCAGTGTAGAACAGGAGCAGGCTACCCCCAAACCCCATGGATTGGGTGCAGGAGAGGACAGGGCACCCTAAGTCCTGCAGAACACGTTCAGGATGGGGGCAGGACACCCCCAAACCTCACAGCTCAGGGACCAGACGGGGCCAGGGCACCCCAAATGCCATGGGTGGAAGCCAGGATGGGGCAGGACACTCCCAAACCTCACAGCTCAGGGACCAGACGGGGCCAGGGCACCCAAATGCCATGGGTGGAAGCCAGGATGGGGACAGGACACCCAAACCCCAAGAGTCATGGACCAGAGTGGAACAGGGCACCCCAAACCCCATGGGTGGAAGCCAGGATGGGGACAGGACACCCCCAAACCCCACAACTCATAGACCAGAGTGGAACAGGGCACCCCAAACGCCATGGGTGGAAGCCAGGATAGGGACAGGACACCCGCAAACCGCATGGGTCATGGACCAGACAGGGCAAGGGCACCCCAAACGCCATGGGTGGAAGCCAGGATGGGGAAAGGAGACCCCCAAACCCCATGAGTCATGGAGCAGACTGGAACAGGGCACCGCAAACCCTGTGGGTCAGGTGTAGAACAGGAGCAGGCTACCCCCAAACCCCATGGATTGGGTGCAGGAGAGGAACAGGGCACCCTAAGTCCTGCAGAACACGTTCAGGATGGGGGCAGGACACCCCCAAACCTCACAGCTCAGGGACCAGATGGGGCCAGGGCACCCCAAATGCCATGGGTGGAAGCCAGGATGGGGACAGGACACACCCAAACCCCAAGAGTCATGGACCAGAGTGGAACAGGGCACCCCAAACCCCATGGGTGGAAGCCAGGATGGAGACAGGACACCCCCAAACCCCACAACTCATAGACCAGAGTGGAACAGGGCACCCCAAACGCCATGGGTGGAAGCCAGGATGGGGACAGGACACCCGCAAACCGCATGGGTCATGGACCAGACAGGGCAAGGGCACCCCAAACGCCATGGGTGGAAGCCAGGATGGGGAAAGGACACGCCCAAACCCCATGAGTCATGGAGCAGACTGGAACAGGGCACCGCAAACCCTGTGGGTCAGGTGTAGAACAGGAGCAGGCTACCCCCAAACCCCATGGACTGGGTGCAGGACAGGAACAGGGCACCCTAAGTCCTGCAGAACACGTTCAGGATGGGGCAGGACACCCCCAAACCTCACAGCTCAGGGACCAGACGGGGCCAGGGCACCGCAAATGCCATGGGTGGAAGCCAGGATGGGGACAGGACACCCCCAAACCCCACAACTCATAGACCAGAGTGGAACAGGGCACCCCTAACGCCATGGGTGGAAGCCAGGATGGGGACAGGACACCCGCAAACCGCATGGGTCATGGAGCAGACTGGAACAGGGCACCGCAAACCCTGTGGGTCAGGTGTAGAACAGGAGCAGGCTACACCCAAACCCCATGGATTGGGTGCAGGAGAGGAACAGGGCACCCTAAGTCCTGCAGAAAACGTTCAGGATGGGGGCAGGACACCCCCAAACCTCACAGCTCAGTGACAAGACGGGGCCAGGGCACCCCAAATGCCAAGGGTGGGAGCCAGGATGGGGATGGGACATGCCCAAACCCCATGAGTCATGGACCAGAGTGGAACAGGGCACCCCTAACGTCATGGGTGGAAACCAGGATGGGGAAAGGACACGCCCAAACCCCATGAGTCAATGGACCAGAGAGGAATAGGGCACCCCAAACCCTGTGGGTCAGGTGTAGAACAGGAGCAGGCTACCCCCAAACCCCATGGATTGGGTGCAGGACAGGAACAGGGCACCCTAAGTCCTGCAGAACACGTTCAGGATGGGGCAGGACACTCCCAAACCTCACAGCTCAGGGACCAGACGGGGCCAGGGCACCCCAAATGCCATGGGTGGAAGCCAGGATGGGGACAGGACACACCCAAACCCCAAGAGTCATGGACCAGAGTGGAACAGGGCACCCCAAACCCCATGGGTGGAAGCCAGGATGGGGACAGGACACCCCCAACCCCCACAACTCATGGACCAGAGTGGAACAGGGCACCCCTAACGCCATGGGTGGAAGCCAGGATAGGGACAGGACACCTGCAAACTGCATGGGTCATGGACCAGACAGGGCAAGGGCACCCCAAACGCCATGGGTGGAAGCCAGGATGGGGAAAGGACACCCCCAAACCCCATGAGTCATGGAGCAGACTGGAACAGGGCACCGCAAACCCTGTGGGTCAGGTGTAGAACAGGAGCAGGCTACCCCCAAACCCCATGGATTGGGTGCAGGAGAGGAACAGGGCACCCTAAGTCCTGCAGAACACGTTCAGGATGGGGGAAGGACACCCCCAAACCTCACAGCTCAGGGACCAGACGGGGCCAGGGCACCCCAAATGCCATGGGTGGAAGCCAGGATGGGGACAGGACACACCCAAACCCCAAGAGTCATGGACCAGAGTGGAACAGGGCACCCCAAACCCCATGGGTGGAAGCCAGTATGGGGACAGGACACCCCCAACCCCCACAACTCATAGACCAGAGTGGAACAGGGCACCCCAAACGCCATGGGTGGAAGCCAGGATAGGGACAGGACACCTGCAAACCGCATGGGTCATGGACCAGACAGGGCAAGGGCACCCCAAACGCCATGGGTGGAAGCCAGGATGGGGAAAGGAGACCCCCAAACCCCATGAGTCATGGAGCAGACTGGAACAGGGCACTGCAAACCCTGTGGGTCAGGTGTAGAACAGGAGCAGGCTACCCCCAAACCCCATGGATTGGGTGCAGGAGAGGAACAGGGCACCCTAAGTCCTGCAGAACACGTTCAGGATGGGGGCAGGACACCCCCAAACCTCACAGCTCAGGGACCAGACGGGGCCAGGGCACCCCAAATGCCATGGGTGAGAGCCAGAATGGGGACAGGACACCCCCAACCCCCACAACTCATGGACCAGAGTGGAACAGGGCACCCGAAACCCCATGAGTCATGGACCAGAGTGGAATAGCGCACCCCAAACCCTGTGGGTCAGGTCTAGAACAGGAGCAGGCTACGCCCAAACCCCATGGATTGGGTGCAGGACAGGAACAGGGCACCCTAGAGTCCTGCAGAACACGTTCAGGATGGGGGCAGGACACCCCCAAACCTCGAATGTCACAGACCAGGTGGGGCCAGGGAACCCCATACCCCATGGGTGGAAGCCAGGATGGGGACAGGACACGCCCAAACCCCATGAGTCATGGACCAAAGTGGAACAGGGCACCCCAAACCCTGTGGGTCAGGTCTAGAACAGGAGCAGGCTACCCCCAAACCCCATGGACTGGGTGCAGGAGAGGAACAGGGCACCCTAAGTCCTGCAGAGCACGTTCAGGATGGGGCAGGACACCCCCAAACCTCACAGTTCAGGGACCAGGTGGGGCCAGGGCACCCCAAATGCCAAGGGTGGGAGCCAGGATGGGGACAGGTCACCCCGAAAACCCACAACTCATGGACCAGACAGGGCCAGGGCACCCCAGACCCCGTGGGTCAGGAGCAAGACAGAGTCTGGGCACCCCACAACCCCATGAGTCATGGACCAGAGTGGAACAGGGCACCCGAAACCCTGCGGGTCTGCTGTAGAACAGGAGCAGGGTCCCCCCAAACCCCATGGGTCGGGTCCAGGACAGGGGCAGGGCACCCTAAATCCTGCAGAACACGTTCAGGATGGGGGCAGGATACCCCCAAACCTCGCATGTCACAGACCTCGTGGGGCCAGGGCACCCCAAATGCCATGGGTGAGAGCCAGAATGGGGACAGGACACCCCCAACCCCCACAACTCATGGACCAGAGTGGAACAGGGCACCCGAAACCCCATGAGTCATGGACCAGAGTGGAATAGCGCACCCCAAACCCTGTGGGTCAGGTCTAGAACAGGAGCAGGCTACGCCCAAACCCCATGGATTGGGTGCAGGACAGGAACAGGGCACCCTAGAGTCCTGCAGAACACGTTCAGGATGGGGGCAGGACACCCCCAAACCTCGAATGTCACAGACCAGGTGGGGCCAGGGAACCCCATACCCCATCGGTGGAAGCCAGGATGGGGACAGGACACCCCCAAACCCCATGAGTCATGGACCAAAGTGGAACAGGGCACCCCAAACCCTGTGGGTCAGGTCTAGAACAGGAGCAGGTTACCCCCAAACCCCATGGACTGGGTGCAGGACAGGGCAGGGCACCCTAAGTCCTGCAGAACACGTTCAGAATGGGGGCAGGACACCCCCAAACCTCGCATGTCACAGACCAGGTGGGGCCAGGGCACCCCAAATGCCATGGGTGGAAGCCAGGATGGGGACAGGACACCCCCAACCCCCACAACTCATGGACCAGAGTGGAACAGGGCACCCCAAACGCCATGGGTGGAAGCCAGGATAGGGACAGGTCACCCAGAAACCCCACAACTCATGGACCAGAGTGGAACAGGGCACCCCAAACGCCATGGGTGGAAGCCAGGATGGGGACAGGACACGCCCAAACCCCATGAGTCATGGACCTGACTGGAATAGGGCACCCCAAACCCTGTGGGTCAGGTGTAGAACAGAGGCACACTACCCCCAAACCCCATGGATTGGGTGCAGGAGAGGAACAGGGCACCCTAAGTCCTGCAGAACATGTTCAGGATGGGGGCAGGACACCCCCAGACCTCACAGCTCAGGGACCAGACGGGGCCAGGGCACCCCAAGTGCCAAGGGTGGGAGCCAGGACGGGGACAGGACACCCCCAAACCCCACAACTCATCGACCAGAGTGGAACAGGGCATCCCTAACGCCATGGGTGGAAGCCAGGACGGGGACAGGACACCCCCAAACCGCATGGGTCATGGACCAGACAGGGCAAGGGCACCCCAAACCCCATGGGTGGAAGGCAGGATGGGGAAAGGACACGCCCAATCCCCATGAGTCATGGAGCAGACTGGAACAGGGCACCGCAAACCCTGTGGGTCAGGTCTAGAACAGGAGCAGGCTACCCCCAAACCCCATGGATTGGGTGCAGGACAGGAACAGGGCACCCTAAGTCCTGCAGAACACGTTCAGGATGGGGGCAGGACACCCCCAAACCTCACAGTTCAGGGACCAGGTGGGGCCAGGGCACCCCAAATGCCAAGGGTGGGAGCCAGGATGGGGACAGGTCACCACGAAACCCCACAACTCATGGACCAGACAGGGCCAGGGCACCCCAGACCCCGTGGGTCAGGAGCAGGACAGAGTCTGGGCACCCCACAACCCCATGAGTCATGGACCAGAGTGGAACAGGGCACCCCAAACCCTGCGTGTCAGGTGTAGAACAGGAGCAGGGTCCCCCCAAACTCCATGGGTCGGGTCCAGGACAGGGGGAGGGCACCCTAAATCCTGCAGAACACGTTCAGGATGGGGGCAGGATACCCCCAAACCTCGCATGTCACAGACCTCGTGGGGCCAGGGCACCCCAAATGCCATGGGTGAGAGCCAGAATGGGGACAGGACACCCCCAACCCCCACAACTCATGGACCAGAGTGGAACAGGGCACCCGAAACCCCATGAGTCATGGACCAGAGTGGAATAGCGCACCCCAAACCCTGTGGGTCAGGTCTAGAACAGGAGCAGGCTACGCCCAAACCCCATGGATTGGGTGCAGGACAGGAACAGGGCACCCTA
This sequence comes from Platalea minor, assembly GCA_037975005.1. Taxonomy (NCBI): domain Eukaryota; kingdom Metazoa; phylum Chordata; class Aves; order Pelecaniformes; family Threskiornithidae; genus Platalea; species Platalea minor. The sequence continues at coordinate 36,158 of JBBPFK010000107.1, forward strand.
GAGTCCTGCAGAACACGTTCAGGATGGGGGCAGGACACCCCCAAACCTCGAATGTCACAGACCAGGTGGGGCCAGGGAACCCCATACCCCATCGGTGGAAGCCAGGATGGGGACAGGACACCCCCAAACCCCATGAGTCATGGACCAAAGTGGAACAGGGCACCCCAAACCCTGTGGGTCAGGTCTAGAACAGGAGCAGGCTACCCCCAAACCCCATGGACTGGGTGCAGGACAGGGCAGGGCACCCTAAGTCCTGCAGAACACGTTCAGAATGGGGGCAGGACACCCCCAAACCTCGCATGTCACAGACCAGGTGGGGCCAGGGCACCCCAAATGCCATGGGTGGAAGCCAGGATGGGGACAGGACACCCCCAACCCCCACAACTCATGGACCAGAGTGGAACAGGGCACCCCAAACGCCATGGGTGGAAGCCAGGATAGGGACAGGTCACCCAGAAACCCCACAACTCATGGACCAGAGTGGAACAGGGCACCCCAAACGCCATGGGTGGAAGCCAGGATGGGGACAGGACACGCCCAAACCCCATGAGTCATGGACCTGACTGGAATAGGGCACCCCAAACCCTGTGGGTCAGGTGTAGAACAGAGGCACACTACCCCCAAACCCCATGGATTGGGTGCAGGAGAGGAACAGGGCACCCTAAGTCCTGCAGAACATGTTCAGGATGGGGGCAGGACACCCCCAGACCTCACAGCTCAGGGACCAGACGGGGCCAGGGCACCCCAAGTGCCAAGGGTGGGAGCCAGGACGGGGACAGGACACCCCCAAACCCCACAACTCATCGACCAGAGTGGAACAGGGCATCCCTAACGCCATGGGTGGAAGCCAGGACGGGGACAGGACACCCCCAAACCGCATGGGTCATGGACCAGACAGGGCAAGGGCACCCCAAACCCCATGGGTGGAAGGCAGGATGGGGAAAGGACACGCCCAATCCCCATGAGTCATGGAGCAGACTGGAACAGGGCACCGCAAACCCTGTGGGTCAGGTCTAGAACAGGAGCAGGCTACCCCCAAACCCCATGGATTGGGTGCAGGACAGGAACAGGGCACCCTAAGTCCTGCAGAACACGTTCAGGATGGGGGCAGGACACCCCCAAACCTCACAGTTCAGGGACCAGGTGGGGCCAGGGCACCCCAAATGCCAAGGGTGGGAGCCAGGATGGGGACAGGTCACCACGAAACCCCACAACTCATGGACCAGACAGGGCCAGGGCACCCCAGACCCCGTGGGTCAGGAGCAGGACAGAGTCTGGGCACCCCACAACCCCATGAGTCATGGACCAGAGTGGAACAGGGCACCCCAAACCCTGCGTGTCAGGTGTAGAACAGGAGCAGGGTCCCCCCAAACTCCATGGGTCGGGTCCAGGACAGGGGGAGGGCACCCTAAATCCTGCAGAACACGTTCAGGATGGGGGCAGGATACCCCCAAACCTCGAATGTCACAGACCAGGTGGGGCCAGGGAACCCCATACCCCATGGGTGGAAGCCAGGATGGGGACAGGACACCCCCAAACCCCATGAGTCATGGACCAAAGTGGAACAGGGCACCCCAAACCCTGCGGGTCAGGTGTAGAACAGGAGCAGGGTCCCCCCAAACCCCATGGGTCGGGTCCAGGACAGGGGCAGGGCACCCTAAATCATGCAGAACACGTTCAGGATGGGGGCAGGACAACCCCAAACCTCGAATGTCACAGACCAGGTGGGGCCAGGGAACCCCATACCCCATGGGTGGAAGCCAGGATGGGGACAGGACACCCCCAAATCCCAAGGGTCATGGACCAGACAGGGCAAGGGCACCCCAAATGCCATGGGTGGAAGCCAGGATGGGGACAGGACACGCCCAAACCCCATGAGTCATGGACCAGAGAGGAATAGGGCACCGCAAACCCTGTGGGTCAGGTGTAGAACAGGAGCAGGCTACCCCCAAACCCCATGGATTGGGTGCAGGACAGGAACAGGGCACCCTAAGTCCTGCAGAACACGTTCAGGATGGGGGCAGGATACCCCCAAACCTCGCATGTCACAGACCTCGTGGGGCCAGGGCACCCCAAATGCCATGGGTGGGAGCCAGAATGGGGACAGGACACCCCCAAATCCTACGGGTCATGAACCAGAAAGGGCAAGGGCACCCCAAATGCCATGGGTGGAAGCCAGGATGGGGAAAGGACACGCCCAAACCCCATGAGTCTTGGACCAAAGTGGAACAGGGCACCCCAAACCCTGTGGGTCAGGTCTAGAACAGGAGCAGGCTACCCCCAAACCCCATGGACTGGGTGCAGGACAGGGCAGGGCACCCTAAAGTCCTGCAGAACACGTTCAGGATGGGGGCAGGACACTCCCAAACCTCGCATGTCACAGACCAGGTGGGCCAGGGCACCCCAAACCTCATGGGTGGAAGCCAGGATGGGGACAGGACACCCCCAACCCCCACAACTCATGGACCAGAGTGGAACAGGGCACCCCAAACCCCATGGGTGGAAGCCAGGATAGGGACAGGTCACCCAGAAACCCCACAATTCATGGACAAGAGTGGAACAGGGCACCCCAAACGCCATGGGTGGAAGCCAGGATAGGGACAGGTCACCCAGAAACCCCACAACTCATGGACCAGAGTGGAACAGGGCACCCCAAACGCCATGGGTGGAAGCCAGGATGGGGACCGGACACCCGCAAACCGCATGGGTCATGGACCAGACAGGGCAAGGGCACCCCAAACGCCATGGGTGGAAGCCAGGATGGGGAAAGGACACGCCCAAACCCCATGAGTCATGGAGCAGACTGGAACAGGGCACCGCAAACCCTGTGGGTCAGGTGTAGAACAGGAGCAGGCTACCCCCAAACCCCATGGATTGGGTGCAGGACAGGAACAGGGCACCCTAAGTCCTGCAGAACACGTTCAGGATGGGGGCAGGACACCCCCAAACCTCACAGCTCAGGGACCAGACGGGGCCAGGGCACCCCAAATGCCATGGGTGGAAGCCAGGATGGGGACAGGACACACCCAAACCCCAAGAGTCATGGACCAGAGTGGAACAGGGCACCCCAAACGCCATGGGTGGAAGCCAGGATGGGGACAGGACACCCGCAAACCGCATGGGTCATGGACCAGACAGGGCAAGGGCACCCCAAATGCCATGGGTGGAAGCCAGGATGGGGAAAGGACACGCCCAAACCCCATGAGTCATGGAGCAGACTGGAACAGGGCACCGCAAACCCTGTGGGTCAGGTGTAGAACAGGAGCAGGCTACCCCCAAACCCCATGGATTGGGTGCAGGAGAGGAACAGGGCACCCTAAGTCCTGCAGAACACGTTCAGGATGGGGCAGGACACCCCCAAACCTCACAGCTCAGGGACCAGACGGGGCCAGGGCACCCCAAATGCCATGGGTGGAAGCCAGGATGGGGACAGGACACCCCCAAACCCCACAACTCATAGACCAGAGTGGAACAGGGCACCCCAAACGCCATGGGTGGAAGCCAGGATGGGGACAGGACACCCGCAAACCGCATGGGTCATGGACCTGACTGGAATAGGGCACCGCAAACCCTGTGGGTCAGGTGTAGAACAGGAGCAGGCTACCCCCAAACCCCATGGATTGGGTGCAGGAGAGGAACAGGGCACCCTAAGTCCTGCAGAAAACTTTCAGGATGGGGGCAGGACACCCCCAAACCTCACAGCTCAGTGACAAGACGGGGCCAGGGCACCCCAAATGCCAAGGGTGGGAGCCAGGATGGGGATGGGACATGCCCAAACCCCATGAGTCAATGGACCAGAGAGGAATAGGGCACCCCAAACCCTGTGGGTCAGGTGTAGAACAGGAGCAGGCTACCCCCAAACCCCATGGATTGGGTGCAGGACAGGAACAGGGCACCCTAAGTCCTGCAGAACACGTTCAGGATGGGGCAGGACACTCCCAAACCTCACAGCTCAGGGACCAGACGGGGCCAGGGCACCCCAAATGCCATGGGTGGAAGCCAGGATGGGGACAGGACACACCCAAACCCCAAGAGTCATGGACCAGAGTGGAACAGGGCACCCCAAACCCCATGGGTGGAAGCCAGGATGGGGACAGGACACCCCCAAACCCCACAACTCATAGACCAGAGTGGAACAGGGCACCCCAAACGCCATGGGTGGAAGCCAGGATGGGGACAGGACACCCGCAAACCGCATGGGTCATGGACCAGACAGGGCAAGGGCACCCCAAACGCCATGGGTGGAAGCCAGGATGGGGAAAGGACACGCCCAAACCCCATGAGTCATGGAGCAGACTGGAACAGGGCACTGCAAACCCTGTGGGTCAGGTGTAGAACAGGAGCAGGCTACCCCCAAACCCCATGGATTGGGTGCAGGAGAGGAACAGGGCACCCTAAGTCCTGCAGAACACGTTCAGGATGGGGCAGGACAAACCCAAACCTCACAGCTCAGGGACCAGACGGGGCCAGGGCACCCCAAATGCCATGGGTGGAAGCCAGGATGGGGACAGGACACACCCAAACCCCAAGAGTCATGGACCAGAGTGGAACAGGGCACCCCAAACCCCATGGGTGGAAGCCAGGATGGGGACAGGACACCCCCAACCCCCACAACTCATAGACCAGAGTGGAACAGGGCACCCCTAACGCCATGGGTGGAAGCCAGGATGGGGACAGGACACCCGCAAACCGCATGGGTCATGGAGCAGACTGGAACAGGGCACCGCAAACCCTGTGGGTCAGGTGTAGAACAGGAGCAGGCTACCCCCAAACCCCATGGATTGGGTGCAGGAGAGGAACAGGGCACCCTAAGTCCTGCAGAAAACGTTCAGGATGGGGGCAGGACACCCCCAAACCTCACAGCTCAGTGACAAGACGGGGCCAGGGCACCCCAAATGCCAAGGGTGGGAGCCAGGATGGGGATGGGACATGCCCAAACCCCATGAGTCATGGACCAGAGTGGAACAGGGCACCCCTAACGTCATGGGTGGAAACCAGGATGGGGAAAGGACACGCCCAAACCCCATGAGTCAATGGAGCAGAGTGGAATAGGGCACCCCAAACCCTGTGGGTCAGGTGTAGAACAGGAGCAGGCTACCCCCAAACCCCATGGATTGGGTGCAGGAGAGGAACAGGGCACCCTAAGTCCTGCAGAACACGTTCAGGATGGGGCAGGACACTCCCAAACCTCACAGCTCAGGGACCAGACGGGGCCAGGGCACCCCAAATGCCATGGGTGGAAGCCAGGATGGGGACAGGACACACCCAAACCCCAAGAGTCATGGACCAGAGTGGAACAGGGCACCCCAAACCCCATGGGTGGAAGCTAGTATGGGGACAGGACACCCCCAAACCCCACAACTCATAGACCAGAGTGGAACAGGGCACCCCAAACGCCATGGGTGGAAGCCAGGATGGGGACAGGACACCCGCAAACCGCATGGGTCATGGAGCAGACTGGAACAGGGCACCGCAAACCCTGTGGGTCAGGTGTAGAACAGGAGCAGGCTACCCCCAAACCCCATGGATTGGGTGCAGGAGAGGAACAGGGCACCCTAAGTCCTGCAGAACACGTTCAGGATGGGGCAGGACACTCCCAAACCTCACAGCTCAGGGACCAGACGGGGCCAGGGCACCCCAAATGCCATGGGTGGAAGCCAGGATGGGGACAGGACACACCCAAACCCCAAGAGTCATGGACCAGAGTGGAACAGGGCACCCCAAACCCCATGGGTGGAAGCCAGGATGGGGACAGGACACCCCCAAACCCCACAACTCATAGACCAGAGTGGAACAGGGCACCCCAAACGCCATGGGTGGAAGCCAGGATGGGGACAGGACACCCGCAAACCGCATGGGTCATGGACCAGACAGGGCAAGGGCACCCCAAACGCCATGGGTGGAAGCCAGGATGGGGAAAGGACACCCCCAAACCCCATGAGTCATGGAGCAGACTGGAACAGGGCACCGCAAACCCTGTGGGTCAGGTGTAGAACAGGAGCAGGCTACCCCCAAACCCCATGGATTGGGTGCAGGAGAGGAACAGGGCACCCTAAGTCCTGCAGAACACGTTCAGGATGGGGGCAGGACACCCCCAAACCTCACAGCTCAGGGACCAGACGGGGCCAGGGCACCCCAAATGCCATGGGTGGAAGCCAGGATGGGGCAGGACACTCCCAAACCTCACAGCTCAGGGACCAGACGGGGCCAGGGCACCCCAAATGCCATGGGTGGAAGCCAGGATGGGGACAGGACACACCCAAACCCCAAGAGTCATGGACCAGAGTGGAACAGGGCACCCCAAACCCCATGGGTGGAAGCCAGGATGGGGACAGGACACCCCCAAACCCCACAACTCATAGACCAGAGTGGAACAGGGCACCCCAAACGCCATGGGTGGAAGCCAGGATAGGGACAGGACACCCGCAAACCGCATGGGTCATGGAGCAGACAGGGCAAGGGCACCCCAAACGCCATGGGTGGAAGCCAGGATGGGGAAAGGAGACCCCCAAACCCCATGAGTCATGGAGCAGACTGGAACAGGGCACCGCAAACCCTGTGGGTCAGGTGTAGAACAGGAGCAGGCTACCCCCAAACCCCATGGATTGGGTGCAGGAGAGGAACAGGGCACCCTAAGTCCTGCAGAACACGTTCAGGATGGGGGCAGGACACCCCCAAACCTCACAGCTCAGGGACCAGACGGGGCCAGGGCACCCCAAATGCCATGGGTGGAAGCCAGGATGGGGACAGGACACACCCAAACCCCAAGAGTCATGGACCAGAGTGGAACAGGGCACCCCAAACCCCATGGGTGGAAGCCAGGATGGAGACAGGACACCCCCAAACCCCACAACTCATAGACCAGAGTGGAACAGGGCACCCCAAACGCCATGGGTGGAAGCCAGGATGGGGACAGGACACCCGCAAACCGCATGGGTCATGGACCAGACAGGGCAAGGGCACCCCAAACGCCATGGGTGGAAGCCAGGATGGGGAAAGGAGACCCCCAAACCCCATGAGTCATGGAGCAGACTGGAACAGGGCACCGCAAACCCTGTGGGTCAGGTGTAGAACAGGAGCAGGCTACCCCCAAACCCCATGGATTGGGTGCAGGACAGGAACAGGGCACCCTAAGTCCTGCAGAACACGTTCAGGATGGGGCAGGACACCCCCAAACCTCACAGCTCAGGGACCAGACGGGGCCAGGGCACCCCAAATGCCATGGGTGGAAGCCAGGATGGGGACAGGACACCCCCAAACCCCACAACTCATAGACCAGAGTGGAACAGGGCACCCCTAACGCCATGGGTGGAAGCCAGGATGGGGACAGGACACCCGCAAACCGCATGGGTCATGGAGCAGACTGGAACAGGGCACCGCAAACCCTGTGGGTCAGGTGTAGAACAGGAGCAGGCTACCCCCAAACCCCATGGATTGGGTGCAGGAGAGGAACAGGGCACCCTAAGTCCTGCAGAAAACGTTCAGGATGGGGGCAGGACACCCCCAAACCTCACAGCTCAGTGACAAGACGGGGCCAGGGCACCCCAAATGCCAAGGGTGGGAGCCAGGATGGGGATGGGACATGCCCAAACCCCATGAGTCAATGGACCAGAGAGGAATAGGGCACCCCAAACCCTGTGGGTCAGGTGTAGAACAGGAGCAGGCTACCCCCAAACCCCATGGATTGGGTGCAGGACAGGAACAGGGCACCCTAAGTCCTGCAGAACACGTTCAGGATGGGGCAGGACACTCCCAAACCTCACAGCTCAGGGACCAGACGGGGCCAGGGCACCCCAAATGCCATGGGTGGAAGCCAGGATGGGGACAGGACACACCCAAACCCCAAGAGTCATGGACCAGAGTGGAACAGGGCACCCCAAACCCCATGGGTGGAAGCCAGGATGGGGACAGGACACCCCCAAACCCCACAACTCATAGACCAGAGTGGAACAGGGCACCCCAAACGCCATGGGTGGAAGCCAGGATGGGGACAGGACACCCGCAAACCGCATGGGTCATGGACCAGACAGGGCAAGGGCACCCCAAACGCCATGGGTGGAAGCCAGGATGGGGAAAGGACACGCCCAAACCCCATGAGTCATGGAGCAGACTGGAACAGGGCACTGCAAACCCTGTGGGTCAGGTGTAGAACAGGAGCAGGCTACCCCCAAACCCCATGGATTGGGTGCAGGAGAGGAACAGGGCACCCTAAGTCCTGCAGAACACGTTCAGGATGGGGCAGGACAAACCCAAACCTCACAGCTCAGGGACCAGACGGGGCCAGGGCACCCCAAATGCCATGGGTGGAAGCCAGGATGGGGACAGGACACACCCAAACCCCAAGAGTCATGGACCAGAGTGGAACAGGGCACCCCAAACCCCATGGGTGGAAGCCAGGATGGGGACAGGACACCCCCAACCCCCACAACTCATAGACCAGAGTGGAACAGGGCACCCCTAACGCCATGGGTGGAAGCCAGGATGGGGACAGGACACCCGCAAACCGCATGGGTCATGGAGCAGACTGGAACAGGGCACCGCAAACCCTGTGGGTCAGGTGTAGAACAGGAGCAGGCTACCCCCAAACCCCATGGATTGGGTGCAGGAGAGGAACAGGGCACCCTAAGTCCTGCAGAAAACGTTCAGGATGGGGGCAGGACACCCCCAAACCTCACAGCTCAGTGACAAGACGGGGCCAGGGCACCCCAAATGCCAAGGGTGGGAGCCAGGATGGGGATGGGACATGCCCAAACCCCATGAGTCATGGACCAGAGTGGAACAGGGCACCCCTAACGTCATGGGTGGAAACCAGGATGGGGAAAGGACACGCCCAAACCCCATGAGTCAATGGAGCAGAGTGGAATAGGGCACCCCAAACCCTGTGGGTCAGGTGTAGAACAGGAGCAGGCTACCCCCAAACCCCATGGATTGGGTGCAGGAGAGGAACAGGGCACCCTAAGTCCTGCAGAACACGTTCAGGATGGGGCAGGACACTCCCAAACCTCACAGCTCAGGGACCAGACGGGGCCAGGGCACCCCAAATGCCATGGGTGGAAGCCAGGATGGGGACAGGACACACCCAAACCCCAAGAGTCATGGACCAGAGTGGAACAGGGCACCCCAAACCCCATGGGTGGAAGCTAGTATGGGGACAGGACACCCCCAAACCCCACAACTCATAGACCAGAGTGGAACAGGGCACCCCAAACGCCATGGGTGGAAGCCAGGATGGGGACAGGACACCCGCAAACCGCATGGGTCATGGAGCAGACTGGAACAGGGCACCGCAAACCCTGTGGGTCAGGTGTAGAACAGGAGCAGGCTACCCCCAAACCCCATGGATTGGGTGCAGGAGAGGAACAGGGCACCCTAAGTCCTGCAGAACATGTTCAGGATGGGGCAGGACACTCCCAAACCTCACAGCTCAGGGACCAGACGGGGCCAGGGCACCCCAAATGCCATGGGTGGAAGCCAGGATGGGGACAGGACACACCCAAACCCCAAGAGTCATGGACCAGAGTGGAACAGGGCACCCCAAACCCCATGGGTGGAAGCCAGGATGGGGACAGGACACCCCCAAACCCCACAACTCATAGACCAGAGTGGAACAGGGCACCCCAAACGCCATGGGTGGAAGCCAGGATGGGGACAGGACACCCGCAAACCGCATGGGTCATGGACCAGACAGGGCAAGGGCACCCCAAACGCCATGGGTGGAAGCCAGGATGGGGAAAGGACACCCCCAAACCCCATGAGTCATGGAGCAGACTGGAACAGGGCACCGCAAACCCTGTGGGTCAGGTGTAGAACAGGAGCAGGCTACCCCCAAACCCCATGGATTGGGTGCAGGAGAGGAACAGGGCACCCTAAGTCCTGCAGAACACGTTCAGGATGGGGGCAGGACACCCCCAAACCTCACAGCTCAGGGACCAGACGGGGCCAGGGCACCCCAAATGCCATGGGTGGAAGCCAGGATGGGGCAGGACACTCCCAAACCTCACAGCTCAGGGACCAGACGGGGCCAGGGCACCCCAAATGCCATGGGTGGAAGCCAGGATGGGGACAGGACACACCCAAACCCCAAGAGTCATGGACCAGAGTGGAACAGGGCACCCCAAACCCCATGGGTGGAAGCCAGGATGGGGACAGGACACCCCCAAACCCCACAACTCATAGACCAGAGTGGAACAGGGCACCCCAAACGCCATGGGTGGAAGCCAGGATAGGGACAGGACACCCGCAAACCGCATGGGTCATGGAGCAGACAGGGCAAGGGCACCCCAAACGCCATGGGTGGAAGCCAGGATGGGGAAAGGAGACCCCCAAACCCCATGAGTCATGGAGCAGACTGGAACAGGGCACCGCAAACCCTGTGGGTCAGGTGTAGAACAGGAGCAGGCTACCCCCAAACCCCATGGATTGGGTGCAGGAGAGGAACAGGGCACCCTAAGTCCTGCAGAACACGTTCAGGATGGGGGCAGGACACCCCCAAACCTCACAGCTCAGGGACCAGACGAGGCCAGGGCACCCCAAATGCCATGGGTGGAAGCCAGGATGGGGACAGGACACACCCAAACCCCAAGAGTCATGGACCAGAGTGGAACAGGGAACCCCAAACCCCATGGGTGGAAGCCAGGATGGAGACAGGACACCCCCAAACCCCACAACTCATAGACCAGAGTGGAACAGGGCACCCCAAACGCCATGGGTGGAAGCCAGGATGGGGACAGGACACCCGCAAACCGCATGGGTCATGGACCAGACAGGGCAAGGGCACCCCAAACGCCATGGGTGGAAGCCAGGATGGGGAAAGGAGACCCCCAAACCCCATGAGTCATGGAGCAGACTGGAACAGGGCACCGCAAACCCTGTGGGTCAGGTGTAGAACAGGAGCAGGCTACCCCCAAACCCCATGGATTGGGTGCAGGACAGGAACAGGGCACCCTAAGTCCTGCAGAACACGTTCAGGATGGGGCAGGACACCCCCAAACCTCACAGCTCAGGGACCAGACGGGGCCAGGGCACCCCAAATGCCATGGGTGGAAGCCAGGATGGGGACAGGACACCCCCAAACCCCACAACTCATAGACCAGAGTGGAACAGGGCACCCCTAACGCCATGGGTGGAAGCCAGGATGGGGACAGGACACCCGCAAACCGCATGGGTCATGGAGCAGACTGGAACAGGGCACCGCAAACCCTGTGGGTCAGGTGTAGAACAGGAGCAGGCTACCCCCAAACCCCATGGATTGGGTGCAGGAGAGGAACAGGGCACCCTAAGTCCTGCAGAAAACGTTCAGGATGGGGGCAGGACACCCCCAAACCTCACAGCTCAGTGACAAGACGGGGCCAGGGCACCCCAAATGCCAAGGGTGGGAGCCAGGATGGGGATGGGACATGCCCAAACCCCATGAGTCATGGACCAGAGTGGAACAGGGCACCCCTAACGTCATGGGTGGAAACCAGGATGGGGAAAGGACACGCCCAAACCCCATGAGTCAATGGAGCAGAGTGGAATAGGGCACCCCAAACCCTGTGGGTCAGGTGTAGAACAGGAGCAGGCTACCCCCAAACCCCATGGATTGGGTGCAGGACAGGAACAGGGCACCCTAAGTCCTGCAGAACACGTTCAGGATGGGGCAGGACACTCCCAAACCTCACAGCTCAGGGACCAGACGGGGCCAGGGCACCCCAAATGCCATGGGTGGAAGCCAGGATGGGGACAGGACACACCCAAACCCCAAGAGTCATGGACCAGAGTGGAACAGGGCACCCCAAACCCCATGGGTGGAAGCCAGGATGGGGACAGGACACCCCCAACCCCCACAACTCATGGACCAGAGTGGAACAGGGCACCCCTAACGCCATGGGTGGAAGCCAGGATAGGGACAGGACACCTGCAAACTGCATGGGTCATGGACCAGACAGGGCAAGGGCACCCCAAACGCCATGGGTGGAAGCCAGGATGGGGAAAGGACACGCCCAAACCCCATGAGTCATGGAGCAGACTGGAACAGGGCACCGCAAACCCTGTGGGTCAGGTGTAGAACAGGAGCAGGCTACCCCCAAACCCCATGGATTGGGTGCAGGAGAGGAACAGGGCACCCTAAGTCCTGCAGAACACGTTCAGGATGGGGCAGGACACTCCCAAACCTCACAGCTCAGGGACCAGACGGGGCCAGGGCACCCCAAATGCCATGGGTGGAAGCCAGGATGGGGACAGGACACACCCAAACCCCAAGAGTCATGGACCAGAGTGGAACAGGGCACCCCAAACCCCATGGGTGGAAGCCAGGATGGGGACAGGACACCCCCAACCCCCAAAACTCATAGACCAGAGTGGAACAGGGCACCCCAAACGCCATGGGTGGAAGCCAGGATAGGGACAGGACACCTGCAAACCGCATGGGTCATGGACCAGACAGGGCAAGGGCACCCCAAACGCCATGGGTGGAAGCCAGGATGGGGAAAGGAGACCCCCAAACCCCATGAGTCATGGAGCAGACTGGAACAGGGCACTGCAAACCCTGTGGGTCAGGTGTAGAACAGGAGCAGGCTACCCCCAAACCCCATGGATTGGGTGCAGGAGAGGAACAGGGCACCCTAAGTCCTGCAGAACACGTTCAGGATGGGGGCAGGACACCCCCAAACCTCACAGCTCAGGGACCAGACGGGGCCAGGGCACCCCAAATGCCATGGGTGGAAGCCAGGATGGGGACAGGACACACCCAAACCCCAAGAGTCATGGACCAGAGTGGAACAGGGCACCCCAAACGCCATGGGTGGAAGCCAGGATGGAGACAGGACACCCCCAAACCCCACAACTCATAGACCAGAGTGGAACAGGGCACCCCAAACGCCATGGGTGGAAGCCAGGATGGGGACAGGACACCCGCAAACCGCATGGGTCATGGACCAGACAGGGCAAGGGCACCCCAAACGCCATGGGTGGAAGCCAGGATGGGGAAAGGACACCCCCAAACCCCATGAGTCATGGAGCAGACTGGAACAGGGCACCGCAAACCCTGTGGGTCAGGTGTAGAACAGGAGCAGGCTACCCCCAAACCCCATGGATTGGGTGCAGGAGAGGAACAGGGCACCCTAAGTCCTGCAGAACACGTTCAGGATGGGGCAGGACACTCCCAAACCTCACAGCTCAGGGACCAGACGGGGCCAGGGCACCCCAAATGCCATGGGTGGAAGCCAGGATGGGGACAGGACACCCCCAAACCCCACAACTCATAGACCAGAGTGGAACAGGGCACCCCTAACGCCATGGGTGGAAGCCAGGATGGGGACAGGACACCCGCAAACCGCATGGGTCATGGAGCAGACTGGAACAGGGCACCGCAAACCCTGTGGGTCAGGTGTAGAACAGGAGCAGGCTACCCCCAAACCCCATGGATTGGGTGCAGGAGAGGAACAGGGCACCCTAAGTCCTGCAGAAAACGTTCAGGATGGGGGCAGGACACCCCCAAACCTCACAGCTCAGTGACAAGACGGGGCCAGGGCACCCCAAATGCCAAGGGTGGGAGCCAGGATGGGGATGGGACATGCCCAAACCCCATGAGTCATGCACCAGAGTGGAACAGGGCACCCCTAACGTCATGGGTGGAAACCAGGATGGGGAAAGGACACGCCCAAACCCCAAGAGTCATGGACCAGAGTGGAACAGGGCACCCCAAACGCCATGGGTGGAAGCCAGGATGGGGACAGGACACCCCCAAACCCCACAACTCATAGACCAGAGTGGAACAGGGCACCCCAAACGCCATGGGTGGAAGCCAGGATGGGGAAAGGACACGCCCAAACCCCATGAGTCATGGAGCAGACTGGAACAGGGCACCGCAAACCCTGTGGGTCAGGTGTAGAACAGGAGCAGGCTACCCCCAAACCCCATGGATTGGGTGCAGGAGAGGAACAGGGCACCCTAAGTCCTGCAGAACACATTCAGGATGGGGCAGGACACCCCCAAACCTCACAGCTCAGGGACCAGACGGGGCCAGGGCACCCCAAATGCCATGGGTGGAAGCCAGGATGGGGACAGGACACCCCCAAACCCCACAACTCATAGACCAGAGTGGAACAGGGCACCCCAAACGCCATGGGTGGAAGCCAGGATGGGGACAGGACACCCGCAAACCGCATGGGTCATGGACCAGACAGGGCAAGGGCACCCCAAACGCCATGGGTGGAAGCCAGGATGGGGAAAGGACACCCCCAAACCCCATGAGTCATGGAGCAGACTGGAACAGGGCACCGCAAACCCTGTGGGTCAGGTGTAGAACAGGAGCAGGCTACCCCCAAACCCCATGGATTGGGTGCAGGAGAGGAACAGGGCACCCTAAGTCCTGCAGAACACGTTCAGGATGGGGGCAGGACACCCCCAAACCTCACAGCTCAGGGACCAGACGGGGCCAGGGCACCCCAAATGCCATGGGTGGAAGCCAGGATGGGGACAGGACACACCCAAACCCCAAGAGTCATGGACCAGAGTGGAACAGGGCACCCCAAACCCCATGGGTGGAAGCCAGGATGGGGACAGGACACCCCCAAACCCCACAACTCATAGACCAGAGTGGAACAGGGCACCCCAAACGCCATGGGTGGAAGCCAGGATGGGGACAGGACACCCGCAAACCGCATGGGTCATGGACCAGACAGGGCAAGGGCACCCCAAACGCCATGGGTGGAAGCCAGGATGGGGAAAGGACACGCCCAAACCCCATGAGTCATGGAGCAGACTGGAACAGGGCACCGCAAACCCTGTGGGTCAGGTGTAGAACAGGAGCAGGCTACCCCCAAACCCCATGGATTGGGTGCAGGAGAGGAACAGGGCACCCTAAGTCCTGCAGAACACGTTCAGGATGGGGCAGGACACCCCCAAACCTCACAGCTCAGGGACCAGACGGGGCCAGGGCACCCCAAATGCCATGGGTGGAAGCCAGGATGGGGACAGGACACCCCCAAACCCCACAACTCATAGACCAGAGTGGAACAGGGCACCCCAAACGCCATGGGTGGAAGCCAGGATGGGGACAGGACACCCGCAAACCGCATGGGTCATGGAGCAGACTGGAACAGGGCACCGCAAACCCTGTGGGTCAGGTGTAGAACAGGAGCAGGCTACCCCCAAACCCCATGGATTGGGTGCAGGAGAGGAACAGGGCACCCTAAGTCCTGCAGAAAACGTTCAGGATGGGGGCAGGACACCCCCAAACCTCACAGCTCAGGGACAAGACGGGGCCAGGGCACCCCAAATGCCAAGGGTGGGAGCCAGGATGGGGATGGGACATGCCCAAACCCCATGAGTCATGGAGCAGAGTGGAACAGGGCACCCCTAACGTCATGGGTGGAAACCAGGATGGGGAAAGGACACACCCAAACCCCATGAGTCAATGGACCAGAGAGGAATAGAGCACCCCAAACCCTGTGGGTCAGGTGTAGAACAGGAGCAGGCTACCCCCAAACCCCATGGATTGGGTGCAGGAGAGGAACAGGGCACCCTAAGTCCTGCAGAACACGTTCAGGATGGGGCAGGACACTCCCAAACCTCACAGCTCAGGGACCAGACGGGGCCAGGGCACCCCAAATGCCATGGGTGGAAGCCAGGATGGGTACAGGACACCCGCATACCGCATGGGTCATGGACCAGACAGGGCAAGATCAACCCAAACACCATGGGTGGAAGCCAGGATGGGGACAGGACAACCACGAACCCCATGAGTCATGGAGCAGACTGGAACAGGGCACCACAAACCCTGTGGGTCAGGTGTAGAACAGGAGCAGGCTACCCCCAAACCCCATGGATTGGGTGCAGGAGAGGAACAGGGCACCCTAAGTCCTGCAGAACACGTTCAGGATGGGGCAGGACACTCCCAAACCTCACAGCTCAGGGACCAGACGGGGCCAGGGCACCCCAAATGCCATGGGTGGAAGCCAGGATGGGGACAGGACACACCCAAACCCCAAGAGTCATGGACCAGAGTGGAACAGGGCACCCCAAACCCCATGGGTGGAAGCCAGGATGGGGACAGGACACCCCCAAACCCCACAACTCATAGACCAGAGTGGAACAGAGCACCCCAAACGCCATGGGTGGAAGCCAGGATGGGGACAGGACACCCGCAAACCGCATGGGTCATGGACCAGACAGGGCAAGGGCACCCCAAACGCCATGGGTGGAAGCCAGGATGGGGAAAGGACACCCCCAAACCCCATGAGTCATGGAGCAGACTGGAACAGGGCACCGCAAACCCTGTGGGTCAGGTGTAGAACAGGAGCAGGCTACCCCCAAACCCCATGGATTGGGTGCAGGAGAGGAACAGGGCACCCTAAGTCCTGCAGAACACGTTCAGGATGGGGCAGGACACCCCCAAACCTCACAGCTCAGTGACAAGACGAGGCCAGGGCACCCCAAATGCCAAGGGTGGGAGCCAGGATGGGGATGGGACATGCCCAAACCCCAAGAGTCATGGACCAGAGTGGAACAGGGCACCCCAAACCCCATGGGTGGAAACCAGGATGGGGAAAGGACACCCCCAAACCCCATGAGTCAATGGACCAGAGAGGAATAGGGCACCCCAAACCCTGTGGGTCAGGTGTAGAACAGGAGCAGGCTACCCCCAAACCCCATGGATTGGGTGCAGGAGAGGAACAGGGCACCCTAAGTCCTGCAGAACACGTTCAGGATGGGGCAGGACACTCCCAAACCTCACAGCTCAGGGACCAGACGGGGCCAGGGCACCCCAAATGCCATGGGTGGAAGCCAGGATGGGGACAGGACACACCCAAACCCCAAGAGTCATGGACCAGAGTGGAACAGGGCACCCCAAACCCCATGGGTGGAAGCTAGTATGGGGACAGGACACCCCCAAACCCCACAACTCATAGACCAGAGTGGAACAGGGCACCCCAAACGCCATGGGTGGAAGCCAGGATGGGGACAGGACACCCGCAAACCGCATGGGTCATGGACCAGACAGGGCAAGGGCGCCCCAAACGCCATGGGTGGAAGCCAGGATGGGGACAGGACACCCCCAAACCCCACAACTCATAGACCAGAGTGGAACAGGGCACCCCAAACGCCATGGGTGGAAGCCAGGATGGGGACAGGACACCCGCAAACCGCATAGGTCATGGACCAGACTGGAACAGGGCACCGCAAACCCTGTGGGTCAGGTGTAGAACAGGAGCAGGCTACCCCCAAACCCCATGGATTGGGTGCAGGAGAGGAACAGGGCTCCCTAAGTCCTGCAGAACACGTTCAGGATGGGGCAGGACACTCCCAAACCTCACAGCTCAGGGACCAGACGGGGCCAGGGCACCCCAAATGCCATGGGTGGAAGCCAGGATGGGGACAGGACACACCCAAACCCCAAGAGTCATGGACCAGAGTGGAACAGGGCACCCCAAACCCCATGGGTGGAAGCCAGGATGGGGACAGGACACCCCCAAACCCCACAACTCATAGACCAGAGTGGAACAGGGCACCCCAAACGCCATGGGTGGAAGCCAGGATGGGGACAGGACACCCGCAAACCGCATGGGTCATGGACCAGACAGGGCAAGGGCACCCCAAACGCCATGGGTGGAAGCCAGGATGGGGAAAGGACACCCCCAAACCCCATGAGTCATGGAGCAGACTGGAACAGGGCACCGCAAACCCTGTGGGTCAGGTGTAGAACAGGAGCAGGCTACCCCCAAACCCCATGGATTGGGTGCAGGAGAGGAACAGGGCACCCTAAGTCCTGCAGAACACGTTCAGGATGGGGGCAGGACACCCCCAAACCTCACAGCTCAGGGACCAGACGGGGCCAGGGCACCCCAAATGCCATGGGTGGAAGCCAGGATGGGGACAGGACACACCCAAACCCCAAGAGTCATGGACCAGAGTGGAACAGGGCACCCCAAACCCCATGGGTGGAAGCCAGGATGGGGACAGGACACACCCAAACCCCAAGAGTCATGGACCAGAGTGGAACAGGGCACCCCAAACCCCATGGGTGGAAGCCAGGATGGGGACAGGACACCCCCAAACCGCATGGGTCATGGACCAGACAGGGCAAGAGCAACCCAAACACCATGGGTGGAAGCCAGGATGGGGACAGGACAACCACGAACCCCATGAGTCATGGAGCAGACTGGAACAGGGCACCACAAACCCTGTGGGTCAGGTGTAGAACAGGAGCAGGCTACCCCCAAACCCCATGGATTGGGTGCAGGAGAGGAACAGGGCACCCTAAGTCCTGCAGAACACGTTCAGGATGGGGCAGGACACTCCCAAACCTCACAGCTCAGGGACCAGACGGAGCCAGGGCACCCCAAATGCCATGGGTGGAAGCCAGGATGGGGACAGGACACACCCAAACCCCAAGAGTCATGGACCAGAGTGGAACAGGGCACCCCAAACCCCATGGGTGGAAGCCAGGATGGGGACAGGACACCCGCAAACCGCATGGGTCATGGACCAGACAGGGCAAGGGCACCCCAAACGCCATGGGTGGAAGCCAGGATGGGGAAAGGACACCCCCAAACCCCATGAGTCATGGAGCAGACTGGAACAGGGCACCGCAAACCCTGTGGGTCAGGTGTAGAACAGGAGCAGGCTACCCCCAAACCCCATGGATTGGGTGCAGGAGAGGAACAGGGCACCCTAAGTCCTGCAGAACACGTTCAGGATGGGGGCAGGACACTCCCAAACCTCACAGCTCAGGGACCAGACGGAGCCAGGGCACCCCAAATGCCATGGGTGGAAGCCAGGATGGGGACAGGACACACCCAAACCCCAAGAGTCATGGACCAGAGTGGAACAGGGCACCCCAAACCCCATGGGTGGAAGCCAGGATGGGGACAGGACACCCCCAAACCCCACAACTCATAGACCAGAGTGGAACAGGGCACCCCAAACCCCATGGGTGGAAGCCAGGATGGGGACAGGACACCCGCAAACCCCACAACTCATAGACCAGAGTGGAACAGGGCACCCCAAACGCCATGGGTGTAAGCCAGGATGGGGACAGGACACCCGCAAACCGCATGGGTCATGGACCAGACAGGGCAAGGGCACCCCAAACGCCATGGGTGGAAGCCAGGATGGGGAAAGGACACCCCCAAACCCCATGAGTCATGGAGCAGACTGGAACAGGGCACCGCAAACCCTGTGGGTCAGGTGTAGAACAGGAGCAGGCTACCCCCAAACCCCATGGATTGGGTGCAGGAGAGGAACAGGGCACCCTAAGTCCTGCAGAACACGTTCAGGATGGGGCAGGACACTCCCAAACCTCACAGCTCAGGGACCAGACGGGGCCAGGGCACCCCAAATGCCATGGGTGGAAGCCAGGATGGGGACAGGACACACCCAAACCCCAAGAGTCATGGACCAGAGTGGAACAGGGCACCCCAAACCCCATGGGTGGAAGCCAGGATGGGGACAGGACACCCCCAACCCCCACAACTCATAGACCAGAGTGGAACAGGGCACCCCAAACGCCATGGGTGGAAGCCAGGATAGGGACAGGACACCCGCAAACCGCATGGGTCATGGACCAGACAGGGCAAGGGCACCCCAAACGCCATGGGTGGAAGCCAGGATGGGGAAAGGACACGCCCAAACCCCATGAGTCATGGAGCAGACTGGAACAGGGCACCGCAAACCCTGTGGGTCAGGTGTAGAACAGGAGCAGGCTACCCCCAAACCCCATGGATTGGGTGCAGGAGAGGAACAGGGCACCCTAAGTCCTGCAGAACACGTTCAGGATGGGGGCAGGACACCCCCAAACCTCACAGCTCAGGGACCAGACGGGGCCAGGGCACCCCAAATGCCATGGGTGGAAGCCAGGATGGGGACAGGACACACCCAAACCCCAAGAGTCATGGACCAGAGTGGAACAGGGCACCCCAAACCCCATGGGTGGAAGCCAGGATGGGGACAGGACACACCCAAACCCCAAGAGTCATGGACCAGAGTGGAACAGGGCACCCCAAACCCCATGGGTGGAAGCCAGGATGGGGACAGGACACCCGCAAACCGCATGGGTCATGGACCAGACAGGGCAAGAGCAACCCAAACACCATGGGTGGAAGCCAGGATGGGGACAGGACAACCACGAACCCCATGAGTCATGGAGCAGACTGGAACAGGGCACCACAAACCCTGTGGGTCAGGTGTAGAACAGGAGCAGGCTACCCCCAAACCCCATGGATTGGGTGCAGGAGAGGAACAGGGCACCCTAAGTCCTGCAGAACACGTTCAGGATGGGGCAGGACACTCCCAAACCTCACAGCTCAGGGACCAGACGGGGCCAGGGCACCCCAAATGCCATGGGTGGAAGCCAGGATGGGGACAGGACACACCCAAACCCCAAGAGTCATGGACCAGAGTGGAACAGGGCACCCCAAACCCCATGGGTGGAAGCCAGGATGGGGACAGGACACACCCAAACCCCA
Source organism: Platalea minor (assembly GCA_037975005.1). Classification (NCBI taxonomy): domain Eukaryota; kingdom Metazoa; phylum Chordata; class Aves; order Pelecaniformes; family Threskiornithidae; genus Platalea; species Platalea minor. Next base: position 56,605 of record JBBPFK010000107.1, read on the forward strand.
AGAGTCATGGACCGGAGTGGAACAGGGCACCCCAAACCCCATGGGTGGAAGCCAGGATGGGGACAGGACACCCCCAAACCGCATGGGTCATGGACCAGACAGGGCAAGAGCAACCCAAACACCATGGGTGGAAGCCAGGATGGGGACAGGACAACCACGAACCCCATGAGTCATGGAGCAGACTGGAACAGGGCACCACAAACCCTGTGGGTCAGGTGTAGAACAGGAGCAGGCTACCCCCAAACCCCATGGATTGGGTGCAGGAGAGGAACAGGGCACCCTAAGTCCTGCAGAACACGTTCAGGATGGGGCAGGACACTCCCAAACCTCACAGCTCAGGGACCAGACGGGGCCAGGGCACCCCAAATGCCATGGGTGGAAGCCAGGATGGGGCAGGACACTCCCAAACCTCACAGCTCAGGGACCAGACGGGGCCAGGGCACCCCAAATGCCATGGGTGGAAGCCAGGATGGGGACAGGACACACCCAAACCCCAAGAGTCATGGACCAGAGTGGAACAGGGCACCCCAAACCCCATGGGTGGAAGCCAGGATGGGGACAGGACACCCCCAAACCCCACAACTCATAGACCAGAGTGGAACAGGGCACCCCAAACGCCATGGGTGGAAGCCAGGATGGGGACAGGACACCCGCAAACCGCATGGGTCATGGACCAGACAGGGCAAGGGCACCCCAAACGCCATGGGTGGAAGCCAGGATGGGGAAAGGAGACCCCCAAACCCCATGAGTCATGGAGCAGACTGGAACAGGGCACCGCAAACCCTGTGGGTCAGGTGTAGAACAGGAGCAGGCTACCCCCAAACCCCATGGATTGGGTGCAGGAGAGGAACAGGGCACCCTAAGTCCTGCAGAACACGTTCAGGATGGGGCAGGACACCCCCAAACCTCACAGCTCAGGGACCAGACGGAGCCAGGGCACCCCAAATGCCATGGGTGGAAGCCAGGATGGGGACAGGACACACCCAAACCCCAAGAGTCATGGACCAGAGTGGAACAGGGCACCCCAAACCCCATGGGTGGAAGCCAGGATGGGGACAGGACACCCGCAAACCGCATGGGTCATGGACCAGACAGGGCAAGGGCACCCCAAACGCCATGGGTGGAAGCCAGGATGGGGAAAGGAGACCCCCAAACCCCATGAGTCATGGAGCAGACTGGAACAGGGCACCGCAAACCCTGTGGGTCAGGTGTAGAACAGGAGCAGGCTACCCCCAAACCCCATGGATTGGGTGCAGGAGAGGAACAGGGCACCCTAAGTCCTGCAGAACACGTTCAGGATGGGGCAGGACACTCCCAAACCTCACAGCTCAGGGACCAGACGGAGCCAGGGCACCCCAAATGCCATGGGTGGAAGCCAGGATGGGGACAGGACACACCCAAACCCCAAGAGTCATGGACCAGAGTGGAACAGGGCACCCCAAACCCCATGGGTGGAAGCCAGGATGGGGACAGGACACCCCCAAACCCCACAACTCATAGACCAGAGTGGAACAGTGCACCCCAAACGCCATGGGTGGAAGCCAGGATGGGGACAGGACACCCGCAAACCGCATGGGTCATGGACCAGACAGGGCAAGGGCACCCCAAACGCCATGGGTGGAAGCCAGGATGGGGAAAGGACACCCCCAAACCCCATGAGTCATGGAGCAGACTGGAACAGGGCACCGCAAACCCTGTGGGTCAGGTGTAGAACAGGAGCAGGCTACCCCCAAACCCCATGGATTGGGTGCAGGAGAGGAACAGGGCACCCTAAGTCCTGCAGAACACGTTCAGGATGGGGCAGGACACTCCCAAACCTCACAGCTCAGGGACCAGACGGGGCCAGGGCACCCCAAATGCCATGGGTGGAAGCCAGGATGGGGACAGGACACACCCAAACCCCAAGAGTCATGGACCAGAGTGGAACAGGGCACCCCAAACCCCATGGGTGGAAGCCAGGATGGGGACAGGACACCCCCAACCCCCACAACTCATAGACCAGAGTGGAACAGGGCACCCCAAACGCCATGGGTGGAAGCCAGGATAGGGACAGGACACCCGCAAACCGCATGGGTCATGGACCAGACAGGGCAAGGGCACCCCAAACGCCATGGGTGGAAGCCAGGATGGGGAAAGGAGACCCCCAAACCCCATGAGTCATGGAGCAGACTGGAACAGGGCACCGCAAACCCTGTGGGTCAGGTGTAGAACAGGAGCAGGCTACCCCCAAACCCCATGGATTGGGTGCAGGAGAGGAACAGGGCACCCTAAGTCCTGCAGAACACGTTCAGGATGGGGGCAGGACACCCCCAAACCTCACAGCTCAGGGACCAGACGGGGCCAGGGCACCCCAAATGCCATGGGTGGAAGCCAGGATGGGGACAGGACACACCCAAACCCCAAGAGTCATGGACCAGAGTGGAACAGGGCACCCCAAACCCCATGGGTGGAAGCCAGGATGGGGACAGGACACACCCAAACCCCAAGAGTCATGGACCAGAGTGGAACAGGGCACCCCAAACCCCATGGGTGGAAGCCAGGATGGGGACAGGACACCCGCAAACCGCATGGGTCATGGACCAGACAGGGCAAGAGCAACCCAAACACCATGGGTGGAAGCCAGGATGGGGACAGGACAACCACGAACCCCATGAGTCATGGAGCAGACTGGAACAGGGCACCACAAACCCTGTGGGTCAGGTGTAGAACAGGAGCAGGCTACCCCCAAACCCCATGGATTGGGTGCAGGAGAGGAACAGGGCACCCTAAGTCCTGCAGAACACGTTCAGGATGGGGCAGGACACTCCCAAACCTCACAGCTCAGGGACCAGACGGGGCCAGGGCACCCCAAATGCCATGGGTGGAAGCCAGGATGGGGACAGGACACACCCAAACCCCGAGAGTCATGGACCAGAGTGGAACAGGGCACCCCAAACCCCATGGGTGGAAGCCAGGATGGGGACAGGACACACCCAAACCCCAAGAGTCATGGACCGGAGTGGAACAGGGCACCCCAAACCCCATGGGTGGAAGCCAGGATGGGGACAGGACACCCCCAAACCGCATGGGTCATGGACCAGACAGGGCAAGAGCAACCCAAACACCATGGGTGGAAGCCAGGATGGGGACAGGACAACCACGAACCCCATGAGTCATGGAGCAGACTGGAACAGGGCACCCCAAACCCTGTGGGTCAGGTGTAGAACAGGAGCAGGCTACCCCCAAACCCCATGGATTGGGTGCAGGAGAGGAACAGGGCACCCTAAGTCCTGCAGAACACGTTCAGGATGGGGCAGGACACTCCCAAACCTCACAGCTCAGGGACCAGACGGGGCCAGGGCACCCCAAATGCCATGGGTGGAAGCCAGGATGGGGCAGGACACTCCCAAACCTCACAGCTCAGGGACCAGACGGGGCCAGGGCACCCCAAATGCCATGGGTGGAAGCCAGGATGGGGACAGGACACACCCAAACCCCAAGAGTCATGGACCAGAGTGGAACAGGGCACCCCAAACCCCATGGGTGGAAGCCAGGATGGGGACAGGACACCCCCAAACCCCACAACTCATAGACCAGAGTGGAACAGGGCACCCCAAACGCCATGGGTGGAAGCCAGGATGGGGACAGGACACCCGCAAACCGCATGGGTCATGGACCAGACAGGGCAAGGGCACCCCAAACGCCATGGGTGGAAGCCAGGATGGGGAAAGGAGACCCCCAAACCCCATGAGTCATGGAGCAGACTGGAACAGGGCACCGCAAACCCTGTGGGTCAGGTGTAGAACAGGAGCAGGCTACCCCCAAACCCCATGGATTGGGTGCAGGAGAGGAACAGGGCACCCTAAGTCCTGCAGAACACGTTCAGGATGGGGGCAGGACACCCCCAAACCTCACAGCTCAGGGACCAGATGGGGCCAGGGCACCCCAAATGCCATGGGTGGAAGCCAGGATGGGGACAGGACACACCCAAACCCCAAGAGTCATGGACCAGAGTGGAACAGGGCACCCCAAACCCCATGGGTGGAAGCCAGGATGGGGACAGGACACACCCAAACCCCAAGAGTCATGGACCAGAGTGGAACAGGGCACCCCAAACCCCATGGGTGGAAGCCAGGATGGGGACAGGACACCCGCAAACCGCATGGGTCATGGACCAGACAGGGCAAGAGCAACCCAAACACCATGGGTGGAAGCCAGGATGGGGACAGGACAACCACGAACCCCATGAGTCATGGAGCAGACTGGAACAGGGCACCACAAACCCTGTGGGTCAGGTGTAGAACAGGAGCAGGCTACCCCCAAACCCCATGGATTGGGTGCAGGAGAGGAACAGGGCACCCTAAGTCCTGCAGAACACGTTCAGGATGGGGCAGGACACTCCCAAACCTCACAGCTCAGGGACCAGACGGGGCCAGGGCACCCCAAATGCCATGGGTGGAAGCCAGGATGGGGACAGGACACACCCAAACCCCAAGAGTCATGGACCAGAGTGGAACAGGGCACCCCAAACCCCATGGGTGGAAGCCAGGATGGGGACAGGACACCCCCAAACCCCACAACTCATAGACCAGAGTGGAACAGGGCACCCCAAACGCCATGGGTGTAAGCCAGGATGGGGACAGGACACCCGCAAACCGCATGGGTCATGGACCAGACAGGGCAAGGGCACCCCAAACGCCATGGGTGGAAGCCAGGATGGGGAAAGGACACGCCCAAACCCCATGAGTCATGGAGCAGACTGGAACAGGGCACCGCAAACCCTGTGGGTCAGGTGTAGAACAGGAGCAGGCTACCCCCAAACCCCATGGATTGGGTGCAGGAGAGGAACAGGGCACCCTAAGTCCTGCAGAACACGTTCAGGATGGGGGCAGGACACCCCCAAACCTCACAGCTCAGGGACCAGACGGGGCCAGGGCACCCCAAATGCCATGGGTGGAAGCCAGGATGGGGACAGGACACACCCAAACCCCAAGAGTCATGGACCAGAGTGGAACAGGGCACCCCAAACCCCATGGGTGGAAGCCAGGATGGGGACAGGACACACCCAAACCCCAAGAGTCATGGACCAGAGTGGAACAGGGCACCCCAAACCCCATGGGTGGAAGCCAGGATGGGGACAGGACACCCGCAAACCGCATGGGTCATGGAGCAGACAGGGCAAGAGCAACCCAAACACCATGGGTGGAAGCCAGGATGGGGACAGGACAACCACGAACCCCATGAGTCATGGACCTGACTGGAACAGGGCACCACAAACCCTGTGGGTCAGGTGTAGAACAGGAGCAGGCTACCCCCAAACCCCATGGATTGGGTGCAGGAGAGGAACAGGGCACCCTAAGTCCTGCAGAACACGTTCAGGATGGGGCAGGACACTCCCAAACCTCACAGCTCAGGGACCAGACGGGGCCAGGGCACCCCAAATGCCATGGGTGGAAGCCAGGATGGGAACAGGACACACCCAAACCCCAAGAGTCATGGACCAGAGTGGAACAGGGCACCCCAAACCCCATGGGTGGAAGCCAGGATGGGGACAGGACACCCCCAAACCCCACAACTCATAGACCAGAGTGGAACAGGGCACCCCAAACGCCATGGGTGGAAGCCAGGATGGGGACAGGACACCCGCAAACCGCATGGGTCATGGACCAGACAGGGCAAGGGCACCCCAAACGCCATGGGTGGAAGCCAGGATGGGGAAAGGACACGCCCAAACCCCATGAGTCATGGAGCAGACTGGAACAGGGCACCGCAAACCCTGTGGGTCAGGTGTAGAACAGGAGCAGGCTACCCCCAAACCCCATGGATTGGGTGCAGGAGAGGAACAGGGCACCCTAAGTCCTGCAGAACACGTTCAGGATGGGGCAGGACACTCCCAAACCTCACAGCTCAGGGACCAGACGGGGCCAGGGCACCCCAAATGCCATGGGTGGAAGCCAGGATGGGGACAGGACACACCCAAACCCCAAGAGTCATGGACCAGAGTGGAACAGGGCACCCCAAACCCCATGGGTGGAAGCCAGGATGGGGACAGGACACCCCCAAACCCCACAACTCATAGACCAGAGTGGAACAGGGCACCCCAAACGCCATGGGTGGAAGCCAGGATAGGGACAGGACACCCGCAAACCGCATGGGTCATGGACCAGACAGGGCAAGGGCACCCCAAACGCCATGGGTGGAAGCCAGGATGGGGAAAGGAGACCCCCAAACCCCATGAGTCATGGAGCAGACTGGAACAGGGCACCGCAAACCCTGTGGGTCAGGTGTAGAACAGGAGCAGGCTACCCCCAAACCCCATGGATTGGGTGCAGGAGAGGAACAGGGCACCCTAAGTCCTGCAGAACACGTTCAGGATGGGGGCCGGACACTCCCTAACCTCATTGCTCAGGGACCAGACGGGGCCAGGGCACCCCAAATGCCATGGGTGGAAGCCAGGATGGGGACAGGACACACCCAAACCCCAAGAGTCATGGACCAGAGTGGAACAGGGCACCCCAAACCCCATGGGTGGAAGCCAGGATGGGGACAGGACACACCCAAACCCCAAGAGTCATGGACCAGAGTGGAACAGGGCACCCCAAACCCCATGGGTGGAAGCCAGGATGGGGACAGGACACCCGCAAACCGCATGGGTCATGGACCAGACAGGGCAAGAGCAACCCAAACACCATGGGTGGAAGCCAGGATGGGGACAGGACAACCACGAACCCCATGAGTCATGGAGCAGACTGGAACAGGGCACCACAAACCCTGTGGGTCAGGTATAGAACAGGAGCAGGCTACCCCCAAACCCCATGGATTGGGTGCAGGAGAGGAACAGGGCACCCTAAGTCCTGCAGAACACGTTCAGGATGGGGCAGGACACTCCCAAACCTCACAGCTCAGGGACCAGACGGGGCCAGGGCACCCCAAATGCCATGGGTGGAAGCCAGGATGGGGACAGGACACACCCAAACCCCAAGAGTCATGGACCAGAGTGGAACAGGGCACCCCAAACCCCATGGGTGGAAGCCAGGATGGGGACAGGACACCCCCAACCCCCACAACTCATGGACCAGACAGGGCCAGGGCACCCCAAACGCCATGGGTGGAAGCCAGGATGGGGACAGGACACCCGCAAACCGCATGGGTCATGGACCAGACAGGGCAAGGGCACCCCAAATGCCATGGGTGGAAGCCAGGATGGGGAAAGGACACGCCCAAACCCCATGAGTCATGGAGCAGACTGGAACAGGGCACCGCAAACCCTGTGGGTCAGGTGTAGAACAGGAGCAGGCTACCCCCAAACCCCATGGATTGGGTGCAGGAGAGGAACAGGGCACCCTAAGTCCTGCAGAACACGTTCAGGATGGGGGCAGGACACCCCCAAACCTCACAGCTCAGGGACCAGACGGGGCCAGGGCACCCCAAATGCCATGGGTGGAAGCCAGGATGGGGACAGGACACACCCAAACCCCAAGAGTCATGGACCAGAGTGGAACAGGGCACCCCAAACCCCATGGGTGGAAGCCAGGATGGGGACAGGACACACCCAAACCCCAAGAGTCATGGACCAGAGTGGAACAGGGCACCCCAAACCCCATGGGTGGAAGCCAGGATGGGGACAGGACACCCCCAAACCGCATGGGTCATGGACCAGACAGGGCAAGAGCAACCCAAACACCATGGGTGGAAGCCAGGATGGGGACAGGACAACCACGAACCCCATGAGTCATGGAGCAGACTGGAACAGGGCACCGCAAACCCTGTGGGTCAGGTGTAGAACAGGAGCAGGCTACCCCCAAACCCCATGGATTGGGTGCAGGAGAGGAACAGGGCACCCTAACTCCTGCAGAACACTTTCAGGATGGGGGCAGGACACCCCCAAACCTCACAGCTCAGGGACCAGACGGGGCCAGGGCACCCCAAATGCCATGGGTGGAAGCCAGGATGGGGACAGGACACACCCAAACCCCAAGAGTCATGGACCAGAGTGGAACAGGGCACCCCAAACCCCATGGGTGGAAGCCAGGATGGAGACAGGACACCCCCAAACCCCACAACTCATCGAACAGAGTGGAACAGGGCACCCCAAACGCCATGGGTGGAAGCCAGGATGGGGACAGGACACCCGCAAACCGCATGGGTCATGGACCAGACAGGGCAAGGGCACCCCAAACGCCATGGGTGGAAGCCAGGATGGGGAAAGGACACGCCCAAACCCCATGAGTCATGGACCAGACTGGAACAGGGCACCGCAAACCCTGTGGGTCAGGTGTAGAACAGGAGCAGGCTACCCCCAAACCCCATGGATTGGGTGCAGGAGAGGAACAGGGCACCCTAAGTCCTGCAGAACACGTTCAGGATGGGGCAGGACACTCCCAAACCTCACAGCTCAGGGACCAGACGGGGCCAGGGCACCCCAAATGCCATGGGTGGAAGCCAGGATGGGGACAGGACACCCCCAAACCCCACAACTCATAGACCAGAGTGGAACAGGGCACCCCAAACCCCATGGGTGGAAGCCAGGATGGGGACAGGACACCCGCAAACCGCATGGGTCATGGAGCAGACTGGAACAGGGCACCGCAAACCCTGTGGGTCAGGTGTAGAACAGGAGCAGGCTACCCCCAAACCCCATGGATTGGGTGCAGGAGAGGAACAGGGCACCCTAAGTCCTGCAGAACACGTTCAGGATGGGGGCAGGACACTCCCAAACCTCACAGCTCAGGGACCAGACGGGGCCAGGGCACCCCAAATGCCATGGGTGGAAGCCAGGATGGGGACAGGACACACCCAAACCCCAAGAGTCATGGACCAGAGTGGAACAGGGCACCCCAAACCCCATGGGTGGAAGCCAGGATGGGGACAGGACACCCCCAAACCCCACAACTCATGTACCAGAGTGGAACAGGGCACCCCAAACGCCATGGGTGGAAGCCAGGATGGGGACAGGACACCCGCAAACCGCATGGGTCATGGACCAGACAGGGCAAGGGCACCCCAAACGCCATGGGTGGAAGCCAGGATGGGGAAAGGACACGCCCAAACCCCATGAGTCATGGAGCAGACTGGAACAGGGCACCGCAAACCCTGTGGGTCAGGTGTAGAACAGGAGCAGGCTACCCCCAAACCCCATGGATTGGGTGCAGGAGAGGAACAGGGCACCCTAAGTCCTGCAGAACACGTTCAGGATGGGGGCAGGACACCCCCAAACCTCACAGCTCAGGGACCAGACGGGGCCAGGGCACCCCAAATGCCATGGGTGGAAGCCAGGATGGGGACAGGACACACCCAAACCCCAAGAGTCATGGACCAGAGTGGAACAGGGCACCCCAAACCCCATGGGTGGAAGCCAGGATGGAGACAGGACACCCCCAAACCCCACAACTCATAGACCAGAGTGGAACAGGGCACCCCAAACGCCATGGGTGGAAGCCAGGATGGGGACAGGACACCCGCAAACCGCATGGGTCATGGACCAGACAGGGCAAGGGCACCCCAAATGCCATGGGTGGAAGCCAGGATGGGGACAGGACACGCCCAAACCCCATGAGTCATGGAGCAGACTGGAACAGGGCACCGCAAACCCTGTGGGATAGGTCTAGAACAGGAGCAGGCTACCCCCAAACCCCATGGATTGGGTGCAGGAGAGGAACAGGGCACCCTAAGTCCTGCAGAACACGTTCAGGCTGGGGGCAGGACACCCCCAAACCTGACAGCTCAGGGACCAGACGGGGCCAGGGCACCCCAAATGCCAAGGGTGGGAGCCAGGATGGGGACGGGACATGCCCAAACCTCATGAGTCATGGATCAGAGTGGAACAGGGCACGCAAAACGCCATGGGTGGAAGCCAGGATGGGGAAAGGACACCCGCAAACCGCATGGGTCATGGAGCAGACTGGAACAGGGCACCGCAAACCCTGTGGGTCAGGTGTAGAACAGGAGCAGGCTACCCCTAAACCCCATGGATTGGGTGCAGGAGAGGAACAGGGCACCCTAAGTCCTGCAGAACACGTTCAGCATGGGGGCAGGACACCCCCAAACCTCGAATGTCACAGACCAGGTGGGGCCAGGGCACCCCAAACCTCACGGGTGGAAACCAGAATGGGAACAGGACACCCCCAACCCCCACAACTCATGGACCAGAGTGGAACAGGGCACCCCAAACGCCATGGGTGGAAGCCAGGATGAGGACAGGACACCCCCAAACCCCATGAGTCATGAAGCAGAGTGGAACAGGGCACCGCAAACCCTGTGGGATAGGTCTAGAACAGGAGCAGGCTACCCCCAAACCCCATGGATTGGGTGCAGGAGAGGAACAGGGCACCCTAAGTCCTGCAGAACACGTTCAGGCTGAGGGCAGGACACCCCCAAACCTCACAGCTCAGGGACCAGACGGGGCCAGGGCACCCCAAATGCCATGGGTGGAAGCCAGGATGGGGACAGGACACACCCAAACCACAAGAGTCATGGACCAGAGTGGAACAGGGCACGCAAAACGCCATGGGTGGAAACCAGGATGGGGAAAGGACACCCCCAAACCCCATGAGTCATGGAGCAGACTGGAACAGGGCACCGCAAACCCTGTGGGTCAGGTGTAGAACAGGAGCAGGCTACCCCTAAACCCCATGGATTGGGTGCAGGACAGGAACAGGGCACCCTAAGTCCTGCAGAACACGTTCAGGATGGGGACAGGACACCTCCAAACCCCGTGAGTCATGGACCAGAGAGGAATAGGGCACCGCAAACCCTGTGGGTCAGGTCTAGAACAGAGGCACGCTACCCCCAGACCCCATGGATGGGGTACAGGACAGGAACAGGGCACCCTAAGTCCTGCAGAGCATGTTCAGGATGGGGGCAGGACACCCCCAAACCTCACAGCTCAGGGACCAGACGGGGCCAGGGCACCCCAAGTGCCAAGGGTGGGAGCCAGGACGGGGACAGGACACCCCCAACCCCCACAACTCATGGACCAAAGTGGAACAGGGCATCCCTAACGCCATGGGTGGAAGCCAGGACGGGGACAGGACACCCCCAAACCGCATGGGTCATGGACCAGACAGGGCAAGGGCACCCCAAACGCCATGGGTGGAAGCCAGGATGGGGAAAGGACACCCCCAAACCCCATGAGTCATGGAGCAGACTGGAACAGGGCACCGCAAACCCTGTGGGTCAGGTGTAGAACAGGAGCAGGCTACCCCCAAACCCCATGGATTGGCTGCAGGACAGGAACAGGGCACCTTAAGTCCTGCAGAACACGTTCAGGATGGGGGCAGGACACCCCCAAACCTCACAGCTCAGGGACCAGATGGGGCCAGGGCACCCCAAATGCCAAGGGTGGGAGCCAGGATGGGGACGGGACATGCCCAAACCTCATGAGTCATGGATCAGAGTGGAACAGGGCACCCCTAACGTCATTGGTGGAAACCAGGATGGGGAAAGGACACGCCCAAACCCCATGAGTCATGGAGCAGACTGGAATAGGGCACCCCAAACCCTGTGGGTCAGGTGTAGAACAGGAGCAGGCTACCCCCAAACCCCATGGATTGGGTGCAGGACAGGAACAGTACACCCTAAAGTCCTGCAGAACACGTTCAGCATGGGGGCAGGACACCCCCAAACCTCGAATGTCACAGACCAGGTGGGGCCAGGGCACCCCAAACCTCACGGGTGGAAACCAGAATGGGATCAGGACACCCCCAAATCCCACAACTCATGGACCCGAGTGGAACAGGGCACCCCAAACGCCATGGGTGGAAGCCAGGATGGGGACAGGACACCCCCAAACCCCATGAGTCATGAAGCAGAGTGGAACAGAGCACCGCAAACCCTGTGGGTCAGGTGTAGAACAGGAGCAGGCTACCCCCAAACCCCATGGATTGGGTGCAGGACAGGAACAGGGCACCCTAAGTCCTGCAGAGCACGTTCAGGATGGGGGCAGGACACCCCCAAACCTCGCATGTCACAGACCTCGTGGGGCCAGGGCACCCCAAATGCCATGGGTGGAAGCCAGGATGGGGACAGGACACCTGCAACCCCCAAAACTCATCGACCAGAGTGGAACAGGGCACCCCAAACGCCATGGGTGGAAGCCAGGATGGGGACAGGACACGCCCAAACCCCACAACTCATGGACCAGAGAGGAATAGGGCACCGCAAACCCTGTGCGTCAGGTGTAGAACAGGAGCAGGCTACCCCCAAACCCCATGGATTGGGTGCAGGAGAGGAACAGTACACCCTAAGTCCTGCAGCACACATTCAGGATGGGGGCAAGACACCCCCAAACCTCACAGCTCAGTGACCAGACGGGGCCAGGGCACCCCAAATGCCAAGGGTGAGAGCCAGGATGGGGACGGGACATGCCCAAACCCCATGAGTCATGGACCAGAGAGGAATAGGGCACCCCAAACCCTGTGGGTCAGGTGTAGAACAGGAGCAGGCTACCCCCAAACCCCATGGATTGGGTGCAGGAGAGGAACAGGGCACCCTAAGTCCTGCAGAACACGTTCAGGCTGGGGGCAGGACACCCCCAAACCTCACAGCTCAGGGACCAGACGGGGCCAGGGCACCCCAAATGCCATGGGTGGAAGCCAGGATGGGGACAGGACACACCCAAACCCCAAGAGTCATGGACCAGAGTGGAACAGGGCACCCCAAACGCCATGGGTGGAAGCCAGGATGGGGACAGGACACCCGCAAACCGCATGAGTCATGGACTAGACAGGGCCAGGGCACCCCAAACGCCATGGGTGGAAGCCAGGATGGGGACAGGACACCCCCAAACCCCATGAGTCATGGAGCAGAGAGGAATAGGGCACCGCAAACCGTGTGGGTCAGGTCTAGAACAGAGGCACGCTACCCCCAAGCCCCATGGATGGGGTGCAGGACAGGAACAGGGCACCCTAAGTCCTGCAGAGCACGTTCAGGATGGGGGCAGGACACCCCCAAACCTCGCATGTCACAGACCAGACGGGGCCAGGGCACCCCAAGTGCCAAGGGTGGAAGCCAGGATGGGGACAGGACACCCCCAAACCCCATGGGTCATGGACCAGAGTGGAACAGGGCACCCCTAACGCCATGGGTGGAAGCCAGGATGGGGACAGGACACGCCCAAACCCCATGAGTCATGGACCAGAGAGGAATAGGGCACCCCAAACCCTGTGGGTCTGGTCTAGAACAGGAGCAGGCTACCCCCAAAACCCATGGATTGGGAGCAGGACAGGATCAGGGCAACCTAAATCCTGCAGAACACGTTCAGGATGGGGGCAGGACACCCCCAAACCTCGAATGTCACACACCAGGTGGGGCCAGGGCACCCCAAACACCATGGGTGGGAGCCAACATGGGGACAAGACACCCCCAACCCCCACAACTCATAGACCAGAGTGGAACAGGGCACCCCAAACGCCATGGGTGGAAGCCAGGATGGGGACAGGACAACCCCAAACCCCAAGGGCCATGGACCAGACAGGGCCAGGGCACCCCAAACGCCATGGGTGGAAGCCAGGATGGGGACAGGACACCCCCAAACCCCATGAGTCATGGAGCAGAGAGGAATAGGGCACCCCAAACCCTGTGGGTCAGGTGTAGAACACGAGCAGGCTACCCCCAAACCCCATGGATTGGGTGCAGGATAGGACAGGGCACCTGAAATCCTGCAGAACATATTCAGGATGGGGGCAGGACACACCTAAAGCTCTCAGCTCATGGACCAGATTGGGCCAGGGCACCCCAAACGCCATGGGTGGAAGCCAGGATGAGGACAGGACACCCCAAAACCCATGAGTCATGGACCAGAGAGGAACAGGGCACCCCAAATGCCATGGGTGGAAGCCAGGATGGGGAAAGGACACCCCCAAACCCCATGAGTCATGGACCAGAGAGGAATAGTGCACCCCAAACCGTGTGGGTCAGGTGCAGAAAAGGAGCAGGCTACCCCCAAATCCCATGGATTGGGTGCAGGAGAGGAACAGGGCACCCTAAGTCCTGCAGAACACGTTCAGGATGGGGGCAGGACACCCCCAAACCTCGCATGTCATCAGACCAGGTGGGGCCAGGGCACCCCAAAACTCATGGGTGGAAGCCAGGATGGGGACAGGACACCCCCAACCCCCACAACTCATGGACCAGACAGGGCCAGGGCACCCCACACCCCGTGGGTAAGGAGCAAGACAGAGTCTGGGCACCGCACAACCCCATGAGTCATGGACCAGAGTGGAACAGGGCACCCCAAACTCCGGGGGTCAGGTGTAGAACAGGAGCAGGGTCCCCCCAAACCCCATGGGTCGGGTCCAGGACAGGGGCAGGGCACCCTAAATCCTGCAGAACACGTTCAGGATGGGGACAGGATACCCCCAAACCTCGCATGTCACAGACCTCGTGGGGCCAGGGCACCCCAAATGCCATGGGTGGGAGCCAGAATGGGGACAGGACACCCGCAACCCCCAAAACTCATGGACCAGAGTGGAACAGGGCACCCCAAACGCCATGGGTGGAAGCCAGGATGGGGACAGGACACCCCCAAACCCCACAACTCATGGACCAGAGAGGAATTGGGCACCCCAAACCCTGTGGGTCAGGTCTAGAACAGGAGCAGGCTACCCCCAAACCCCATGGATTGGGTGCAGGAGAGGAACAGTACACCCTAAGTCCTGCAGAGCACATTCAGGATGGGGGCAGGACACCCCCAAACCTCGCATGTCACACACCAGACAGGGCCAGGGCACCCCAAACGCCATGGGTGGGAGCCAGGATGGGGACAGGACACCCCCAAACCGCATGGGTCATGGACCAGACAGGGCAAGGGCACCCCAAATGCCATGGGTGGAAGCCAGGATGGGGACAGGACACCCCCAGACCCCACAACTCATGGACCAGAGAGGAATAGGGCACCGCAAACCCTGTGGGTCAGGTGTACAACAGGAGCAGGCTACGCCCAAACCCCATGGATTGGGTGCAGGAGAGGAACAGGGCACCCTAAGTCCTGCAGAACACGTTCAGGATGGGGCAGGACACCCCCAAACCTCGCATGTCACAGACCAGGTGGGGCCAGGGCACCCCAAACGCCATGGGTGGGAACCAACATGGGGACAGGACACCCCCAACCCCCACAACTCATGGACCAGAGTGGAACAGGGCACCCCAAACGCCATGGGTGGAAGCCAGGATGGGGACAGGACACCCCCAAACCGCATGGGTCATGGACCAGACAGGGCAAGGGCACCCCAAACGCCATGGGTGGAAGCCAGGATGGGGACAGGACACCCCAAAACCCCATGAGTCATGGAGCAGACTGGAACAGGGCACGCCAAACCCTGTGGGTCAGGTGTAGAACAGGAGCAGGCTACCCCCAAACCCCATGGACTGGGTGCAAGACAGGGCAGGGCACCCTAAATCCTGCAGAACACGTTCAGGCTGGGGGCAGGACACCCCCAAACCTCACAGCTCAGGGACCAGACGGGGCCAGGGCAACCCAAACCCCATGGGTGGAAGCCAGGATGGGGACAGGACACACCCAAACCCCATGAGTCATGGACCAGAGTGGAACAGGGCACCCCAAACGCCATGGGTGGAAGCCAGGATGGGGACAGGACACCCCCAAACCGCATGGGTCATGGACCAGACAGGGCCAGGGCACCCCAAACGCCATGGGTGGAAGCCAGGATGGGGACAGGACACTCCCAAACCCCATGAGTCATGGAACAGAGTGGAATAGGGCACCCCAAACCCTGTGGGTCAGGTGTAGAAAAGAGGCACGCTACCCCCAAACCCCATGGATGGGGTGCAGGAGAGGAACAGGCACCCTAACTCGTGCAGAACACGTTCAGGATGGGGGCAGGACACCCCCAAACCTCACAGCTCAGGGACCAGACGGGGCCAGGGCACCCCAAGTGCTAAGGGTGGGAGCCAGGACTGGGACAGGACACCCCCAAACCCCACAACTTGTGGACCAGAGTGGAACAGGGCACGCCAGACCCCGTGGGTCAGGAGCAAGACAGAGTCTGGGCACCCCACCACCCCATGAGTCATGGGCCAGAGTGGAACAGGGCACCCCAAACGCCATGGGTGGAAGCCAGGATGGGGACAGGACACCCCCAAACCCCACAACTCATGGACCAGAGAGGAATAGGGCACCCCAAACCCTGTGGGTCAGGTCTAGAACAGGAGCAGGCTACCCCCAAACCCCATGGATTGGGTGCAGGAGAGGAACAGTACACCCTAAGTCCTGCAGAAAACGTTCAGGATGGGGGCAGGACACCCCCAAACCTCGCATGTCACACACCAGACAGGGCCAGGGCACCCCAAACGCCATGGGTGGGAGCCAGAATGGGGACAGGACACCCCCAAACCCCATGGGTCATGGACCAGACAGGGCAAGGGCACCCCAAATGCCATGGGTGGAAGCCAGGATGGGGAAAGGACACGCCCAAACCCCATGAGTCATGGAGCAGAGAGGAATAGGGCACCCCAAACCCTGTGGGTCAGGTGTAGAACAGGAGCAGGCTACGCCCAAACCCCATGGATTGGGTGCAGGACAGGAACAGGGCACCCTAAGTCCTGCAGAACACATTCAGGATGGGGGCACGACAACCCCAAACCTCGAATGTCACAGACCAGGTGGGGCCAGGGCACCCCAAACACCATGGGTGGGAGCCAACATGGGGACAGGACACACCCAACCCCCACAACTCATGGACCAGAGTGGAACAGGGCACCCCAAACGCCATGGGTGGAAGCCAGGACGGGGACAGGACACTCCGAAACCCCACAACTCATGGACCAGAGCGGAACAGGGCACCCCTAACGCCATGGGTGGAAGCCAGGATGGGGACAGGACACCCGCAAACCGCATGGGTCATGGACCAGTCAGGGCAAGGGCACCCCAAACGCCATGGGTGGAAGCCAGGATGGGGACAGGACACCCCCAAACCCCATGAGTCATGGACCAGAGAGGAATAGGGCACCGCAAACCATGTGGGTCAGGTGTAGAACAGGAGCAGGCTACCCCCAAACCCCATGGATTGGGTGCAGGAGAGGAACAGGGCACCCTAAGTCCTGCAGAACACGTTCAGGATGGGGGCAGGACACCCCCAAACCTCACAGCTCAGGGACCAGACGGGGCCAGGGCAACCCAAATGCCATGGGTGGAAGCCAGGATGGGGACAGGACACACCCAAACCCCATGAGTCATGGACCAGAGTGGAACAGGGCACCCCAAACCCCATGGGTGGAAGCCAGGATGGGGACAGGACACTCCCAAACCCCACAACACATAGACCAGAGTGGAACAGGGCACCCCAAACGCCATGGGTGGAAGCCAGGATGGGGACAGGACAACCGCAAACCGCATGGGTCATGGACCAGACAGGGCAAGGGCACCCCAAACGCCATGGGTGGAAGCCAGGATGGGGACAGGACACCCCCAAACCCCATGAGTCATGGAGCAGACTGGAACAGGGCACCACAAACCCTGTGGGTCAGGTGTAGAACAGGAGCAGGCTACCCCCAAACCCCATGGATTGGGTGCAGGAGAGGAACAGGGCACCCTAAGTCCTGCAGAACACGTTCAGGATGGGGCAGGACACTCCCAAACCTCACATTTCAGGGACCAGGTGGGGCCAGGGCACCCCAAATGCCATGGGTGGGATCCAGGATGGGGACAGGACACTCCCAGCCCCCACAACTCATAGACCAGAGTGGAACAGGGCACCCCAAACGCCAAGGGTGGAAGCCAGGATGGGGACAGGACACTCCCAAACCCCATGAGTCATGGAACAGAGTGGAATAGGGCACCCCAAACGCCATGGGTGGAAGCCAGGATGGGGACAGGACACCCCCAAACCCCACAACTCATAGACCAGAGTGGAACAGGGCACCCCAAACGCCATGGGTGGAAGCCAGGATGGGGACAGTACACCCGCAAACCGCATGGGTCATGGACCAGACAGGGCAAGGGCACCCCAAACCCCATGGGTGGAAGGCAGGATGGGGACAGGACACGCCCAAACCCCATGAGTCATGGAGCAGAGTGGAACAGGGCACCGCAAACCCTGTGGGTCAGGTGTAGAACAGGAGCAGGCTACCCCCAAACCCCATGGATTGGGTGCAGGAGAGGAACAGGGCACCCTAAATCCTGCAGAACACGTTCAGAATGGGGCAGGACACCCCCAAACCTCACAGCTCAGGGACCAGACGGGGCCAGGGCACCCCAAATGCCATGGGTGGAAGCCAGGATGGGGCAGGACACTCCCAAACCTCACAGCTCAGGGACCAGACGGGGCCAGGGCACCCCAAATGCCATGGGTGGAAGCCAGGATGGGGACAGGACACTAACAAACCCCAAGGGCCATGGACCAGACAGGGCCAGGGCACCCCAAACGCCATGGGTGGAAGCCAGGATGGGGACAGGACACACCCAAACCGCATGAGTCATGGAACAGAGTGGAACAGGGCACCCCAAACCGCATGGGTGGAAGCCAGGATGGGGACAGGACATGCCCAAACCCCACAACTCATAGACCAGAGTGGAACAGGGCACCACAAACCCTGTGGGTCAGGTGTAGAACAGGAGCAGGCTACCCCCAAACCCCATGGACTGGGTGCAGGAGAGGAACAGGGCACCCTAAGTCCTGCAGAAAACGTTCAGGATGGGGGCAGGACACCCCCAAACCTGACAGCTCAGGGACCAGACGGGGCCAGGGCACCCCAAGTGCCAAGGGTGGAAGCCAGGATGGGGACAGGACACCCCCAACCCCCAAAAGTCATGGACCAAAGTGGAACAGCGCACCCCAAACGCCATGGGTGGAAGCCAGGATGGGGACAGGACACCCGCAAACCGCATGGGTCATGGACCAGACAGGGCCAGGGCACCTCAAACGCCATGGGTGGAAGCCAGGATGGGGACAGGACACCCCCAAACCCCATGAATCATGGAGCAGAGAGGAATAGGGCACCGCAAACCCTGTGGGTCAGGTCTAGAAGAGAGGCACGCTACCCCCAGACCCCATGGATGGGGTGCAGGACAGGAACAGGGCACCCTAAGTCCTGCAGAACACGTTCAGGATGGGGGAAGGACACCCCCAAACCTCGCATGTCACAGACCTCGTGGGGCCAGTGCACCCCAAGCGCCAAGGGTGGAAGCCAGGATAGGGACAGGACACCCCCAAACCGCATGGGTCATGGACCAGACAGGGCAAGGGCACCCCAAATGCCATGGGTGGAAGCCAGGATGGGGAAAGGACACGCCCAAACCCCATGAGTCATGGACCAGAGAGGAATAGGGCACCGCAAACCCTGTCGGTCAGGTGTAGAACAGGAGCAGGCTACCCCCAAACACCATGGATTGGGTGCAGGAGAGGAACAGGGCACCCTAACTCCTGCAGAACACTTTCAGGATGAGGGCAGGACACCCCCACACCTCAAATGTCACAGACCTCGTGGGGCCAGGGCACCCCAAATGCCATGGGTGGAAGCCAGGATGGGGACAGGACACCCGCAAACCGCATCGGTCATGGACCAGACAGGGCAAGGGCACCCCAAACGCCATGGGTGGAAGCCAGGATGGGGAAAGGACACGCCCAAACCCCATGAGTCATGGAGCAGACTGGAACAGGGCACCGCAAACCCTGTGAGTCAGGTGTAGAACAGGAGAAGGCTACCCCCAAACCCCATGGATTGGGTGCAGGACAGGAACAGGGCACCCTAAGTCCTGCAGAACACGTTCAGGATGGGGGCAGGACACCCCCAAACCTCACAGCTCTGGGACCAGACGGGGCCAGGGCACCCCAAATGCCATGGGTGGAAGCCAGGATGGGGACAGGACACACCCAAACCCCAAGAGTCATGGACCAGAGTGGAACAGGGCACCCCAAACGCCATGGGTGGAAGCCAGGATGGGGACAGGACACCCCCAAACCCCACAACTCATAGACCAGAGTGGAACAGGGCACCCCAAACGCCATGGGTGGAAGCCAGGATGGGGACAGGACACCCGCAAACCGCATGAGTCATGGACTAGACAGGGCCAGGGCACCCCAAACGCCATGGGTGGAAGCCAGGATGGGGACAGGACACCCCCAAACCCCATGAGTCATGGACCAGAGAGGAATAGGGCACCGCAAACCCTGTGGGTCAGGTGTACAACAGGAGCAGGCTACCCCCAAACCCCATGGATTGGGTGCAGGACAGGAACAGGGCACCCTAAGTCCTGCAGAACACGTTCAGGATGGGGGCAGGACACCCCCAAACCTCACAGTTCAGGGACCAGGTGGGGCCAGGGCACCCCAAGTGCCAAGGGTAGAAGCCAGGATGGGGACAGGACACCCCCAACCCCCACAACTCATGGACCAGAGTGGAACAGGGCACCCCAAACACCATGGGTGGAAGCCAGGATGGGGACAGGACACCCCCAAATCCCAAGGGTCATCAACCAGACAGGGCCAGGGCACCCCAAACGCCATGGGTGGAAGCCAGGATGGGGACAGGACACCCCCAAACCCCATGAGTCATGGACCAGAGAGGAATAGGGCACCGCAAACCGTGTGGGTCAGGTCTAGAACAGAGGCACGCTACCCCCAAGCCCCATGGATGGGGTGCAGGACAGGAACAGGGCAACCTAAGTCCTGCAGAGCACGTTCAGGATGGGGGCAGGACACCCCCAAACCTCGAATGTCACAGACCAGGTGGGGCCAGGGCACCCCAAATGCCATGGGTGGAAGCCAGGATGGGGAAAGGACACGCCCAAACCCCATGAGTCATGGAGCAGAGAGGAATAGGGCACCCCAAACCCTGTGGGTCAGGTGTAGAACACGAGCAGGCTACGCCCAAACCCCATGGATTGGGTGCAGGAGAGGAACAGGGCACCCTAAAGTCCTGCAGAACACGTTCAGGATGGGGGCAGGACACCCCCAAACCTCGCATGTCACAGACCAGGTGGGGCCAGGGCACCCCAAACCTCATGGGTGGAAGCCAGGATGGGGACAGGACACCCCCAACCCCCACAACTCATTGACCAGAGTGGAACAGGGCACCCCAAACGCCATGGGTGGAAGCCAGGATGGGGACAGGACACACCCAAACCCCATGAGTCATGGACCTGACTGGAATAGGGCACCCCAAACCCTGTGGGTCTGGTCTAGAACAGGAGCAGGCTACCCCCAAAACCCATGGATTGGGAGCAGGACAGGATCAGGGCAAACTAAATCCTGCAGAACACGTTCAGGATGGGGGCAGGACACCCCCAAACCTCGAATGTCACACACCAGGTGGGGCCAGGGCACCCCAAACGCCATGGGTGGGAGCCAACATGGGGACAAGACACCCCCAACCCCCACAACTCATAGACCAGAGTGGAACAGGGCACCCCAAACGCCATGGGTGGAAGCCAGGATGGGGACAGGACAACCCCAAACCCCAAGGGCCATGGACCAGACAGGGCCAGGGCACCCCAAACGCCATGGGTGGAAGCCAGGATGGGGACAGGACACACCCAAACCGCATGAGTCATGGACCAGAGTGGAACAGGGCACCCCAAACCGCATGGGTGGAAGCCAGGATGGGGACAGGACATGCCCAAACCCCACAACTCATAGACCAGAGTGGAACAGGGCACCACAAACCCTGTGGGTCAGGTGTAGAACAGGAGCAGGCTACCCCCAAACCCCATGGATTGGGTGCAGGAGAGGAACAGGGCACCCTAAGTCCTGCAGAAAACGTTCAGGATGGGGGCAGGACACTCCCAAACCTGACAGCTCAGGGACCAGACGGGGCCAGGGCACCCCAAGTTCCAAGGGTGGAAGCCAGGATGGGGACAGGACACCCCCAACCCCCAAAAGTCATGGACCAAAGTGGAACAGCGCACCCCAAACGCCATGGGTGGAAGCCAGGATGGGGACAGGACACCCGCAAACCGCATGGGTCATGGACCAGACAGGGCCAGGGCACCTCAAACGCCATGGGTGGAAGCCAGGATGGGGACAGGACACCCCCAAACCCCATGAGTCATGGAGCAGAGAGGAATAGGGCACCGCAAACCCTGTGGGTCAGGTCTAGAAGAGAGGCACGCTACCCCCAGACCCCATGGATGGGGTGCAGGACAGGAACAGGGCACCCTAAGTCCTGCAGAACACGTTCAGGATGGGGCAGGACACCCCCAAACCTCGCATGTCACAGACCAGGTGGGGCCAGTGCACCCCAAGCGCCAAGGGTGGAAGCCAGGATGGGGACAGGACACCCCCAAACCGCATGGGTCATGGACCAGACAGGGCAAGGGCACCCCAAATGCCATGGGTGGAAGCCAGGATGGGGAAAGGACACGCCCAAACCCCATGAGTCATGGACCAGAGAGGAACAGGGCACCGCAAACCCTGTCGGTCAGGTGTAGAACAGGAGCAGGCTACCCCCAAACCCCATGGATTGGGTGCAGGAGAGGAACAGGGCACCCTAAGTCCTGCAGAACACGTTCAGGATGGGGGCAGGACACCCCCAAACCTCACAGCTCAGGGACCAGACGGGGCCAGGGCACCCCAAATGCCATGGGTGGAAGCCAGGATGGGGACAGGACACACCCAAACCCCAAGAGTCATGGACCAGAGTGGAACAGGGCACCCCAAACGCCATGGGTGGAAGCCAGGATGGGGACAGGACACCCCCAAACCCCACAACTCATGGACCAGACAGGGCCAGGGCACCCCAAACGCCATGGGTGGAAGCCAGGATGGGGACAGGACACCCGCAAACCGCATGAGTCATGGACTAGACAGGGCCAGGGCACCCCAAACGCCATGGGTGGAAGCCAGGATGGGGACAGGACAACCACGAACCCCATGAGTCATGGAGCAGACTGGAACAGGGCACCGCAAACCCTGTGGGTCAGGTGTAGAACAGGAGCAGGCTACCCCCAAACCCCATGGATTGGGTGCAGGACAGGAACAGGGCACCCTAAGTCCTGCAGAACACGTTCAGGATGGGGGCAGGACACCCCCAAACCTCACAGCTCAGGGACCAGACGGGGCCAGGGCACCCCAAACGCCAAGGGTGGGAGCCAGGACGGGGACAGGACACCCCCAAACCCCACAACTCATGGACCAGAGTGGAACAGGGCACCCCAAACGCCATGGGTGGAAGCCAGGATGGGGACAGGACACCCCGAAACCCCATGAGTCATGGACCTGACTGGAATAGGGCACCGCAAACCCTGTGGGTCAGGTGTAGAACACGAGCAGGCTACGCCCAAACCCCATGGATTGGGTGCAGGACAGGAACAGGGCACCCTAAATCCTGCAGAACACTTTCAGGATGGGGGCAGGACACCCCCAAACCTCACAGTTCAGGGACCAGATGGGGCCAGGGCACCCCAAATGCCATGGGTGGAAGCCAGGATGGGGACAGGACACCCGCAACCCCCAAAACTCATGGACCAGAGTGGAACAGGGCACCCCTAACGCCATGGGTGGAAGCCAGGATGGGGACAGGACACCCCCAACCCCCACAACTCATGGACCACACAGGGCCAGGGCACCCCAGACCCCGTGGGTCAGGAGCAAGACAGAGTCTGGGCACCACACAACCCCATGAGTCATGGACCAGAGTGGAACAGGGCACCCGAAACCCTGCGGGTCTGCTGTAGAACAGGAGCAGGGTCCCCCCAAACCCCATGGGTCGGGTCCAGGACAGGGGCAGGGCACCCTAAATCCTGCAGAACACATTCAGGATGGGGGCAGGATACCCCCAAACCTCGCATGTCACAGACCTCGTGGGGCCAGGGCACCCCAAATGCCATGGGTGGGAGCCAGAATGGGGACAGGACACCCGCAACCCCCAAAACTCAAGGACCAGAGTGGAACAGGGCACCCCTAACGCCATGGGTGGAAGCCAGGATGGGGACAGGACACCCCCAGACCCCCCAACTCATGGACCAGAGAGGAATAGGGCACCCCAAACCCTGTGGGTCAGGTGTAGAACAGGAGCAGGCTACCCCCAAACCCCATGGATTGGGTGCAGGAGAGGAACAGGGCACCCTAAGTCCTGCAGAACACGTTCAGGATGGGGCAGGACACTCCCAAACCTCGCATGTCACAGACCAGACGGGGCCAGGGCACCCCAAATGCCATGGGTGGGAACCAACATGGGGACAGGACACCCCCAAACCCCACAACTCATGGACCAGAGTGGAACAGGGCACCCCAAACGCCATGGGTGGAAGCCAGGATGGGGACAGGACACCCGCAAACCGCATGGGTCATGGACCAGACAGGGCAAGGGCACCCCAAACGCCATGGGTGGAAGCCAGGATGGGGACAGGACACCCCAAAACCCCATGAGTCATGGAGCAGACTGGAACAGGGCACCGCAAACCCTGTGGGTCAGGTGTAGAACAGGAGCAGGCTACCCCCAAACCCCATGGACTGGGTGCAAGACAGGGCAGGGCACCCTAAATCCTGCAGAACACGTTCAGGATGGGGGCAGGACACCCCCAAACCTCACAGCTCAGGGACCAGACGGGGCCAGGGCACCCCAAATGCCATGGGTGGAAGCCAGGATGGGGACAGGACACACCCAAACCCCATGAGTCATGGACCAGAGTGGAACAGGGCACCCCAAACGCCATGGGTGGAAGCCAGGATGGGGACAGGACACCCCCAAACCGCATGGGTCATGGACCAGACAGGGCCAGGGCACCCCAAACGCCATGGGTGGAAGCCAGGATGGGGACAGGACACTCCCAAACCCCATGAGTCATGGAACAGAGTGGAATAGGGCAGCCCAAACCCTGTGGGTCAGGTGTAGAAAAGAGGCACGCTACCCCCAAACCCCATGGATGGGGTGCAGGAGAGGAACAGGGCACCCTAACTCGTGCAGAACACGTTCAGGATAAGGGCAGGACACCCCCAAACCTCACAGCTCAGGGACCAGACGGGGCCAGGGCACCCCAAGTGCTAAGGGTGGGAGCCAGGACGGGGACAGGACACCCCCAAACCCCACAACTCATGGACCAGAGTGGAACAGGGCACCCCAAACGCCATGGGTGGAAGCCAGGATGGGGACAGGACACCCCCAAACCCCATGAGTCATGGACCGGACTGGAATAGGGCACCGCAAACCCTCTGGGTCAGGTGTAGAACAGGAGCAGGCTACCCCCAAACCCCATGGATTGGGTCCAGGACAGGGGCAGGGCACGCTAAGTCCTGCAGAACACGTTCAGGATGGGGGCAGGACACCCCCAAACCTCACAGTTCAGGGACCAGACGGGGCCAGGGCACCCCAAGTGCCAAGGGTGGAAGCCACGATACGGACAGGACACCCCCAAACCCCATGGATCATGGACCAGACAGGGCAAGGGCACCCCAAATGCCATGGGTGGAAGCCAGGATGGGGGCAGGACACCCCCAAACCTCACAGCTCAGGGACCAGACGGGGCCAGGGCACCCCAAGTGCCAAGGGTGGAAGCCACGATACGGACAGGACACCCCCAAACCCCATGGATCATGGACCAGACAGGGCAATGGCACCCCAAATGCCATGGGTGGAAGCCAGGATGGGGGCAGGACACCCCCAAACCTCACAGCTCAGGGACAAGACGGGGCCAGGGCACCCCAAACGCCATGGGTGGAAGCCAGGATGGGGACAGGACACCCCCAAACCACGCAACTCGTGGACCAGAGTGGAACAGGGCACCCCAAACGCCATGGGTGGAAGTCAGGATGGGGACAGGACACCCCCAAACCCCATGAGTCATGGATCCAGAGAGGAATAGGGCACCACAAACCCTGTGGGTCAGGTGTAGAACAGGAGCAGGCTACCCCCAAACCCCATGGATTGGGTGCAGGACAGGAACAGGGCACCCTAAGTCCTGCAGAACACGTTCAGGATGGGGGCAGGACACCCCCAAACATCGAATGTCACAGACCAGGTGGGGCCAGGGCACCCCAAACGTCATGGGTGAAAGCCAGGATGGGGACAGGACACCCCGAAACCCCACAAAAAGGACCAGAGTGGAACAGGGAACCCCAAACGCCATGGGTGGAAGCCAGGATGGGGACAGGACCCCCGCAAACCCCATGGGTCATGGACCAGACAGGGCAAGGGCACCCCAAACGCCATGGGTGGAAGCCAGGATGGGGACAGGACACCCCCAAACCCCATGAGTCATGGACCAGACTGGAATAGGGCACCGCAAACCCTGTGGGTCAGGTGTAGAACAGGAGCAGGCTACCCCCAAACCCCATGGATTGGGTGCAGGACAGGAACAGGGCACCCTAAATCCTGCAGAACACATTCAGGATGGGGCAGGACACCCCCAAACCTCGCATGTCACAGACCAGGTGGGGCCAGGGCACCCCAGTACCCATGGGTGGAAGCCAGGATGGGGACAGGACACCCCCAACCCCCACAAATCATGGACCAGAGTGGAACAGGGCACCCCAAACGCCATGGGTGGAAGCCAGGATGGGGACAGGACACTCCCAAACCCCATGAGTCATGGACCAGAGTGGAACAGGGCACCCCAAACCCTGTGGGTCAGGTGTAGAACAGAGGCACGCTACCCCCAAACCCCATGGATGGGGTGCAGGAGAGGAACAGGGCACCCTAACTCGTGCAGAACACGTTCAGGATGGGGGCAGGACACCCCCAAACCTCACAGCTCAGGGACCCAACGGGGCCAGGGCACCCCAAGTGCCAAGGGTGGGAGCCAGGACGGGGACAGGACACCCCCAACCCCCAAAACTCATGGACCAGAGTGGAACAGGGCACCCCAAACGCCATGGGTGGAAGCCAGGATGGGGACAGGACAACCCCAAACCCCACAACTCATGGACCAGAGAGGAATAGGGCACACCAAACCCTGTGGGTCAGGTGTAGAACAGGAGCAGGCTACCCCCAAACCGCAAGGATTGGGTGCAGGAGAGGAACAGTACACCCTAAGTCCTGCAGAGCACGTTCAGGATGGGGGCAGGACACCCCCAAACCTCGCATGTCACACACAAGACAGGGCCAGGGCACCCCAAACGCCATGGGTGGGAGCCAGGATGGGGACAGGATACCCCCAAACCCCATGGGTCATGGACCAGACAGGGCAAGGGCACCCCAAATGCCATGGGTGGAAGCCAGGATGGGGAAAGGACACGCCCAAACCCCATGAGTCATGGACCAGAGAGGAATAGGGCACCGCAAACCCTGTGGGTCAGGTGTAGAACAGGAGCAGGCTACGCCAAACCCCATGGATTGGGTGCAGGAGAGGAACAGGGCACCCTAAGTCCTGCAGAACACATTCAGGATGGGGGCAGGACACCCCCAAACCTCGAATGTCACAGACCAGGTGGGGCCAGGGCATCCCAAACCTCATGGGTGGAAGCCAGGATGGGGACAGGACACCCCCAAACCCCACAACTCATGGACCAGAGTGGAACAGGGCACCCCTAACGCCATGCGTGGAAGCCAGGATGGGGACAGGACACCCGCAAACCGCATGGGTCATAGACCAGAGTTGAACAGGGCACCCCAAACCCTGTGGGTCAGGTGTAGAACAGGAGCAGGGTCCCCCCAAACCCCGTGGGTCGGGTCCAGGACAGGGGCAGGGCACCCTAAATCCTGCAGAACACATTCAGGATGGGGGCAGGACACCCCTAACCTCACAGTTCAGGGACCAGGTGGGGCCAGGGCACCCCAAATGCCATGGGTGGGATCCAGGATGGGGACAGGACACCCCCAGCCCCCACAACTCATGCACCAGAGTGGAACAGGACACCCCAAACGCCATGGGTGGAAGCCAGGATGGGGACAGGACCCCCGCAAACCCCATGGGTCATGGACCAGACAGGGCAAGGGCACCCCAAACGCCATGGGTGGAAGCCAGGATGGGGACAGGACCCCCGCAAACCCCATGGGTCATGGACCAGACAGGGCAAGGGCACCCCAAACGCCATGTGTGGAAGCCAGGATGGGGACAGGACACCCCCAAACCCCATGAGTCATGGAGCAGACTGGAACAGGGCACCGCAAACCCTGTGGGTCAGGTGTAGAACAGGAGCAGGCTACCCCCAAACCCCATGGATTGGGTGCAGGACAGGAACAGGGCACCCTAAATCCTGCAGAACACATTCAGGATGGGGGCAGGACACCCCCAAACCTCACAGCTCAGGGACCAGACGGGGCCAGGGCAACCCAAACGCCATGGGTGGGAGCCAGGATGGGGACAGGACACCCCCAAACCCCATGGGTCATGGACCAGAGTGGAACAGGGCACCCCAAACGCCATGGGTGGAAGCCAGGATGGGGACAGGACACCCCACAACCCCATGAGTCATGGAACAGAGTGGAATAGGGCACCGCAAACCCTGTGGGTCAGGTGTAGAACAGAGGCACGCTACCCCCAAACCCCATGGATTGGGTGCAGGTGAGGAACAGGGCACCCTAACTCGTGCAGAACACGTTCAGGATGGGGGCAGGACACCCCCAAACCTCACACCTCAGGGTCCAGAAAGTAACAGGGCACCCAAAAGCAAGTTAAAGAATTGTTGTGTGATTTTTATGCTTTTCCAGGAGGGTGGATAGAAAGATCTCCAGGAAATGCTGCTGTCTGGTCATTTTAGTGGTAAGAAAATCATCCCTCGCTCTGCCATTGCAAAGCAGAGCTTTATAAGGGAAAAAAAAAAAAAAGATGCAGGGAGGGTTGGAGAAAAGGGAAATGGGTTTGTAGCTGATTTTACCTCACATCCTCAGCGTGCCTCGTGCCTCTCTTATCCTTGTTCTACCTTTTGTGCCTGGGACTGAGTTTTTGTTTCCTGGTTCGTGAACTGCAGCATGATGGGGCCCTGTGGGCTATGAGCTCTCCAGGTTCATCACCAGGCTGCATCCATGCTGGGAGATGCTTACAAAGCCTGATGAAAGTGCAGAAGGGGTAGTAATGGGCTTCCCTGAAAAAGGCTAGGTTTTGGCTTGGTTTCTTTTGGTTTTTTCTTTTTCAGTTAAAATTTCTCCACTTGGTCTTGGTTCTGTACAATCCGAATCCTCTCTTAGCAGAGAATACCAATGCTGTTGGTAAAAGAGTTTTTTTATTTTTTGTAGTAAGGGTAAAAGCCCTGGAACAGGTTGCCCAGAGAAGTTGTGTATTCCCCATCATCGGATTTGTTCAAAGTCAGGTTGGATGGGGCTTTGAACCACTTGAGCTAATGAAAGATATCCCTTTCACTAAGCAGGGAAAAGCCTTTAAACGCTACTTGGCTTGTGCTTGCTTCAGACCTGAACGGGTCATTTGTTCTCTGCCCCCTGCATGTGGCTTTTCCCTGTAACGTGCGAGAAAGGAGGGTGATTGCCACCATATAAGTTCTGCCTCTTAATAAACAAAAGTCTGAACTTATTTCTCAACCCATAGAATAAAATTCAAGCGTAGTGATGAAGAGCCCATCAGGGACAATGGAGCTCATCTCTGTTGCTAAACTATGGCAAGGAAGGATGAGGCTCAGTACTTCAACTGTCTCAGCCACAGCAGTCAAATGGGATGAGGATGACCTTGTCTGCTGCTTCTGCTCTCCCTCACAGAGCTTCGGGAGTGGGGAGGGCAGGCAGAAATCTGGCAAGAGAGGTTGTTGTGTCAGCTGCCAGATGACTGGTCGACAGCAAGTTGAACACGAGCCAACAGCGTGCCCTGGCAGCCAGGAGGGACAACCTTGCCCTGGGGTGCATCAAGCACTCTATGGCCAGCCGGTCGAGGGAGGTGATCGTCCCGCTCTACTCTGCACTGGTGTGGCCTCATCTCGAGTACTCTGTGCAGTTTTGTGTGCCACAGTACAAAAAGCTACTAGAGAGCGTCCAGAGGAGGGCCACGAAGATGGTGTAGGGTTTAGAGGGGAAACCGTGTGAGGAGCTGCTGAAGTCACTTGGTCTGTTCAGCCTGCAGAAAAGGAGACTGAGGGGAGACCTCATCACAATCTACAGCTTCCTTACAAGGGAAGGAGGAGGGGAAGGCGCTGATCTCTTCTCCCTGACGACCAATGATAGGGCCCAAGGGAACGGCTGGAAGATCTGCCAGGGCAGGTTTAGGTTTGACATTATGAAAAGGTTCTTCACCCAAAGGGTGAAGGAGCATTGGACCGAGCACCCCGGGAGTTAGTCATAGCACCAAGCCTGACAACATTCAAGAAGCAATTGGAAAACATCCTCAGATATGTGGTGTGAATTTTGGTGTTGTCTTATGCAGGGACAGCAGTTGGACTCGATGATCCTTGTGGGTTCCTTCCAACTCAGGACATTCGGTGATTCTGTGGTGCTGGGAGAGACATTTCTGCAGGCTCAGGAAGCCAGAGAGGAAACCGTTGCAGTGCTGCAAGCAGCTGAGTCCGTAGCAGCATACACTGACAGTGTTGGAGGAGCTGAAAGGGAGGTAGTGGCAAAAGTGCTTAAAGGAGAAGTCCTGAATCAGCATGACGTGGTGCTTCTCTTGCAGAGAAGTTTGGGAAACATTTTAGGAGAAACATGAGCAGCAGCTATAAGTAGTTTGTGAATAAGAAGAGGCCAGGAGTCAAAACGAAAATGCCTCAACAGCATTAATCTGAAAATTGTTTGCCGCTCTGGCAGAGTTTCACATGCATGCCATTGCATGCTATAAAAATAATGTGCCTTCTGGGGAAAAAGAGGAAAGAAAATCCACCAAACGTGAGCCAATAACGTTTTTTTCTTTTCATACCAAACCTCCACTCCGTGTCCTATAAACCTTTCAATTGCGCTCTGGTTTTTCGCTGTTGAAGTCTCTTACCCTCCTGCAACCACCACCTCTCCAGGACTGAAGGGTTCCTCCTCTCATTTTGCAGTCTCCCTCCTCTCCACCAAGCCTTGGTTCATCCCAGGGGGACTTCTCCTCTGGCCTTTGGAGCAAACCTGATCCAGCGCGGGCTCCTCTCTCCATGGGGCCACAGGTCCTGCCAGGAGCCTGCTCCAGCGCAGGCTTCCCACGGGATCTCAACCTCCTTAGGGCATCCCGCTGCTCCTGCGTGGGGTCCTCCACGGGGCTGGGTACAGCGTCCTGACATGCCTCGCAGCTGAGAACAGTCCTGGGATCCCTGCCACCCAGCACCTCTCCTCCTTGCCGTGGCAGCAGTAGCCTTGCCAGCCCCATTTCAACCAGGGCACCTTGTTTTCAAGGGCAGGCTCTTCAAGCGCCCATAAGAGTCTCCCAGCTCTTTAAAAAAGAAATCCCATGTTCCCTCGGATTGTGGTCACATCCGAGGTCTTAGGACACACGAAGCCTTGTGCCACTGATAATCATACTGGCTGACCATGAATTATCTTGTCCAGCCACTTCTTTTTTACAAGCAGGACAGTGTGTGTTTGTCCAGTGACGGGGGCCACAAGAGATTTCCAATGGGTACATTATTTGTAGAGTTAAGTGGTTGTTGGTTGCTGATAGGTCATGGGTTTCCTCTCTACTATCCAGTTCTACTGCTCATCTCAACAAAGTTTAAATCCCTGAAGTTTGGGCTACTCCTCCGTTCTCTTTTCTACCTGATTCATCACAAATTTGGAAATTTAATTTGTGGAGAGCTCAGCCGTAGTCTGATTTACTCAGGCGTCCTCCTGCTCTATGGCCAATATAATTTATTGATTTGCCAGTAGGGAGTGACCTGTTACACCTCTCTTTTCATCCCCCATACTACAAATTCCAGTCACTAGGGCTGCAGTTTGAGCCATTTACACCTTTTATGTCCCTTCTAATGTTCTGTTAAAAACATTTCAATCCAGTTGTTCCAATTAACGCAAGGCTTTCTTGCACAGGTCCCCTTTGGGTGACTACACTTTGCCTGTCTTTGATTGGTCCCAATTCTAGGTGTGATTGCGATCGACCCCACTTCTGGGATCAGTCTGATGAGCACGGTATCAGTACTACTTTGAATAATGTATATAGGCATGCGTAAAAGGAATTAATCATACATACTTTTCTGTAGTAACTTGATAGATTGAATTATATGCTTGCTGCTTATATTGATTGCGGCTAATATTAATTGTTGCTCCTGTTAATATGCATATACTTGATTTACTTTTAGGAATTTTTTAGTAACTTTAAATATATATTTGCTTTACTCCTCGTAAGTAGTCTTGCTTTGCTATTGGCAATTTGTAGGAAAGTGTAATAAATAAATTTATCTAAGAAATTCCCTTCTGTAACAGGGAATCCTGCAAGCCCCCTGTTGTGATCGTGCTTCACCTGTAGGTTGGGTCACTCCTCAGTTTGCGACACTGCTGTTTGTTAGTCTTCAACAGCATGAGGTGGTGCAGGGAGTTGGCCTCCATCTTCAGCCACGCATCTGGTGGCCGAAGGCAGCAGGAACTGATGACAGCAATCCTGCATGAGCCTTGTTGGCTTCTGATTAGACCGATGCCTAGCCAGGCCCCAATGATGGCTACCTACCTACCCTCTCCCTCTCCTCCATTTGTAATGATGAGCATTGTGCCATATAGTGTCGAACATCTGTTTTGTCGGCTTTCCTTGTTACATCCCCTCCCAAAACCCTGTGAACACAAAGCTGGGGGGGTCTGACTGGGGAGTTCAGAGTGAGAAGCAGAGAAGGCCGTGACACTACGCAGATGTTGTTCAGCAACAGCTAAAACATTGGTGCGTTATTGGCGCTGTTTTGGTCACCGCTCCAAAACACAGCACCTTACAGGCTGCTGTGAAGAAAATGAGCTCCATCCCAGAGAAAAGCAGTACACTGGGTCAAAGCTTTCTAGTGGGGAACGAGGGCTGAGGTGCAAAACCTGATCCTCCAAGGAAGAAGTGGCTGGGGCAAGGGAGTGGGTATCCCAGGCTGTCCAAGAAGATGTAGGATGAAGAGGATGAGCTTGAGCTGAAGCCAGAGAAACAGAGCAGGAGCAGGACTTAGTAATACCTCTGGGAACAAGGGAGGGAAAAGTGAGGGGAGGGAGATCTCATTCTTAGATTGTCTTAAAGAGGCTTCGGAAAAACAAGTCGAAAATGCAGAAGCAAGAGCGCTCCTACTCTTAAAATCAGCTGTTGAAAATGCGAAAAAAAGTGCTTTTGCCTCTTAAAAAAAAAAAACAAAGCCCTCCTTAATGGCTATGCTAGAAGCTACCCAGAAGGAGGGGTCAATGTCTCATCATATGGAAACATTAGCTACAGCTTTTGCCGCCGCAATGAAAGTAGAGCAATCGTGTTTCTCCTGTGGTAAAACTGGACATTTTAAAAGAGATTGCCCACAACTGAGAAAGAGAGGAAAACTGAGCGCACAAAGTGCATCAGGATTGTGTCCTAAATGTAAAAAAGGAAAGCATTTCGTGAACCAGTGGCGATCAAAATATGACGTAGATGGCAAATTATTTTTATCGGGAAGCTTGCGAGGGAGCGCGAAAGCGGAGCGCGCTCAGACAGCAAATAGGCCGTTACAAGCCTTTCCGATTGTCTCCGAGCCAGCACCGTCGGCAGTGCCGGACTGGATGCTTCCACAGACATCACAATTCTAATAACGGACCGTGCAGTGCATAAAGTACTGCTACAAGCCAGGGGACCAGTCGGAAATGGACTAAGTGCTCTGCTATTAAGTTGCTCCAGTGCCACCCTATAAGGACTATTTGGTTTTTTTACCAGGACTTATAGACGCTGATTATGAGGGACAATTACAAGCGACGCTATGGAGTCCCTCAGCTCCAGTACAGCTTCCCAGAGGAAGCAAAATTGCTCAGTACCATTCAAAGAGCAAGTTCAACAGGCCGAGTCAAAAACAAGAGGCTCTGCAGGTTTTGGCTCCACAGGCCAGCCAGCAATATTTTGGACACAGCAAATACAGAATGACCGACCACTATTAGTAAGCACCTTATCTCTGCATCATGGAAAACCCCCTCAAATCACAATAAGAGGCATGCTCGACACCAGAGCCGACGTTACCATTCTCTCTGCTCTTCATTGACCCAAAACATGGCCACTGGTCTCCACCGACGGTGCCACAGCAGATATTGGTGACTCAACGATAGCCAAGCAAAGTGCTAATATTGTCCAACTCATTACTCCTGAGGGTCAAGTAGCCTCTACAAAAACTTACATAGTACTGGCTCCGGTAACTTTATGGGGTAGAGATGTACTAAGTGCCTGGGGGACCACTATTACCACCACTACGTCTACTTCTGCTGCACATTTTTAATAGGGGCCACTGAACAGTGGGCCGAATATCGACCCACATTGAAATTAACCTGGAAAACAGAGGAACAGGTACGGGTGGACCAGTGGCCCCTGACTACTGAAAAGGCCCAAGCTTTTAAATACATAGTGCAGGAGCAACTGGAACAAGGACATATAGTACCTACCACTAGCCCTTGGAGAATACCAGTATTTGTTATAAAGAAGAATAGTGGAAAATGGCGATTCCTGCATGGCCGCCGGAAGATAAAGGAACTTATGGAGGATAGGGGAGCTTTACAGCCTGGGATGCCATCACCAACAATGATTCCTCGCAGCTGGATCATCCTGGTTATGGACCTAAAAGATTTTTTCTTTACCATTCCCCTTGCGAAGGAGGATGCGAAAAGCTTTGCCTTCTCTGTGACAGTAGTCAATCAATGGGAATCCATGCAAAGGTATCATTGGACTGTTCTACCGCAAGGAATGCAAAATAGCCCAACAATTTGTCAACAATACGTAGCCCGTGTTTTGTAGCCAGTTCGGATGCAATGTCCACAATTATTGTGTTACCATTACATGGATGACATTTTAATAGCCGGAAGACCGGAAATCGAGTTACAAGCAGTAGAAAAAGAGATACGACGAGCTTTACACAGATATGGACTTGAAGTAACCCCTGAAAAGTACAGAAAAAAAAAAAAGAGCTTTGGAAATATCTGGGCTGGAAAATCTTGCAACAAACAACTGAACACCAATCGATACAGATTAAGCTGAACATCGAAACACTAACTGACCTACAAAAGGTGTTACGAACCATCAACTGGGTCCGGCCATATCTTGGACTGACAAATGAACAGCTAGCTCCTCTTTTTGAATTGCTAAAAGGAGATAACAACCTTGCATCTGCACGTCAGTTGACGTTTGACACGCGACAGGCTCTGCAAGAATTCAGTCAAGCAACAGAAAAACGAAAAGTACACCGTCGTGTAGAAGATCAACCCCTGCAACTTTATATATTCTCTCACAATTACCAAGCCTTAGGATTGTTAGGCCAATGGGTACCCACACTAACAGATCCATTGGTTGTTTCGGAATAGATTTTTCTGTCATACCAGCCCCAAAAGACAATTGTTACTCAATTAGAAACGCTAGCAGGTATTATCTGTAAAGGGGAAAGCGTGCGGTCCAAATAACAGGCACGGAAGTGCAACATATTTGTATACCACTGACAGGGGAATATCTGGAATGGTGCCAAGCAAATAGCCTCCCATTGCAAACAGCATTGGAAGGATTTCCAGGAAAGATAGATGCACATTATCCTGCTCACAAACTCATCCAATTTCATTCAGAAGTTCTGATACAGAGAACATCATTCTGTCAAAATTATCCCATAGACGGGCCCACTACCTTTCTTCAGCAAAAAACAAGGGCACTAAAAAGACAATTTGATCTCTGGTGGAGATAGGCAAAGGAAATTTTGCGTGCCTGACCAGACTCGTAACAGTTTGCATCTATTCAGGCAGCAGGAGGTAACCGACGGGGCCTACAGGCACTTCAGCTTTGGCAAGCCAACATCACCCATATAATGGACTTTGGTCGCTTGAAGTATATCCATGTTTCTATAGACAATTTTCTGGAGCTCTATGGGCTACTGCGCACAGTGGGGAAAAAAAGATGTTACTAGACACTGGCTATCAGCCTTTGCTGCCCTTGGCATCCCTCACCGCATAAATACAGATAATGGTCCCGGATATGTTAGCAGTATATCTAAAAATTTCTTAATCGATTGGGAATTCAATATACCACTGGAATTCCTCATTCACCACAAGGTCAAGCCATAGTAGAAAGCGCACATCGGACTCTAAAATCTATGCTGCAAAAACAAAAAGGGGGAATGCCAGGAGCCACTCCAGCAGACAGACTAAGCAAAGCCGTGTATGTGTTAAACTACCTGAATATGTCCGAAAAGAATATTCCTGTTATTATCTCTCATTTTTTGTCTCTTCAATCACAAGATTTAATATCCACTCCCACAAAGGGCTTGATTGGAGTCGGCGGCCTTTCTCAAACCTTTCAAAGCACCCACCTGCTCAATATCAATACCCAAGAAGGGTCTACATTTACTGTACGGCCATACGTGACAAATTTGCCCGTGAGCCTGTTGGGGCGAGACGTAATGTCCCACTGCGGCTTCACCTTAAATTGTGATCATTTCAGCAGAAATAAAAACCTTGAGTGATGTACAAAAACTAGAGGGAAACATAAATTGGATTAGAGCACAGTGTGATATCAATAACTGCACATTAACACCCTTATTTGAGCTACTTAAAGGAGATACCGATATTAACGCACTACGCCAACGGACGACTGAAGAAAAAAAGGATAGAGAATCATAAATGAAAAAACTCTCACTGCAACAATGTCACCGACGGCTTGAAAATTTACCCATGCAATTTTATATCTGCAACCAAAAGCAACAGCCTCTAGCAGTCATCGGACAAAGGGAGAACAAAGGAGTAGACTCTCTCATAATATTTGAATGCGTGTTTTTGCCACTTCAACCTGCGAAAAACCTGGCTACTCGTATCGAAACTTTCGCCGCCTTGATAAAAAAGGGCAGAGAACGAATTGTAGAAATGGCTGGAGAAGAGCCTCATCTCATTGTCCTTCCTGTCGGAAAGGACTATTTATACTGGTGCTTACAAAATTATCTAGAATTTCAAATGGCCTCGGCCAAGGTGGGACTATGCGCCCAAGCCACTGGGAGAGGGGCAAAAAAGCTCAGGGCCGAGTCCTACACTTTGGGCATAACAACCCCAGGCACCGCTGCAAGCTTGGGGACGAGCAGCTAGGATCTGCCAAGCGGAAAAGGGCCTGGGGGTGCTGGTCGACAGCCGCTGAACATGAGCCAGCAGTGTGCCCAGGTGGCCAAGAGGGCCGATGGCATCCTGGCCTGTAGCAAGAATAGTGTGGCCAGCAGGAGCAGGGAGGTGATGGTGCCCCTGTATTCGGCACTGGTGAAGGCCGCACCTCGAGTACTGTGTTCAGTTTTGGGCCCCTCACTACAAGAAGGACATCGAGGTGCTGGAGAGTGTCCAAAGAAGGGCAACGAAGCTGGTGAAGGGTCTAGAGCACAAGTCTTATGAGGGGCGGCTGAGGGAGCTGGGGTTGTTTAGCCTGGAGAAGAGGAGGCTGAGGGGTGACCTTATTGCTCTCTACAACTACCTGAAAGGAGGCTGTAGCGAGGTGGGGGTATGTCTCTTCTCCCTAGTAACGAGTGATGGAATGAGAGGAAATGGCCTCAAGCTGCGCCAGGGGAGGTTTAGGTTAGATATTAGGAAAAACTTCTTCACCGAGAGGGTGGTCAAGCATTGGAACAGGCTGCCCAGGGAAGTGGTTGAGTCTCCATCTCTGGAGGTACTTCAAGAACGGATAGACACGGTGCTCGAGGACATGGTATAGATGGACTTGGCAGTGTTAGGTTAACGGTTGGACCCGATGATCTTAAGGGTCTTTTCCAACCTTGACGATTCTATGATTCTATGATTCTATCCTGGGTCTGTGCCATGGATAATCCCTGGGAATAAATCCCAGGGGTATTCCTTGTGCTGGAAATGCCTGGGATCATCTCTAGCCAAGAGATGGTTGCAAATATTTTGAGGAGGGGAAATAAAAAAACGGAGAACATTTTTTT
Organism: Platalea minor; assembly: GCA_037975005.1. NCBI lineage: Eukaryota > Metazoa > Chordata > Aves > Pelecaniformes > Threskiornithidae > Platalea > Platalea minor. Next base: position 94,404 of record JBBPFK010000107.1, read on the forward strand.
TTTTTACCAGAGCTTTCACTTTTCTTCTCTCTAAAGTACTCACTCATCAGCCCTTTTGTGTTTTCCCTGGGCAGGGTGTCCTGGTTGCAGGACTCAGGACCTTTGCTATGGTCCAAGAGTGATTCCACAGCAAAGGAGTGGTGTTTGCTGCTTGCAGATCCATCTTCCAGGTGGACATCGATGAGTTATGGCTGCGGGAGCTTGTGTTCCCCACAGGGATTATCCCTGGTGAGAAGGCAGCGGCCACCCTCCGCTTTTCCTCCCCAGCTCTAGGGGATCATGGGTTGCATGCCCCCTGTTCCTTGCAAAGGGCTGGAGAAGTAGACATTTGCCGCCAAAGGTCGGGGGACAGCTTGAGCTCCCCCAACACAAATGACTCCCCAAGAGCTGATTCTATAAATTACCTTTTCTCTATAATTTTCCTATGAATCTTGCATGGAAATGTGGCCTGCTGTGGCAGTGATGACGTTCCTCCTCCTTGCAGATGATGTCAAGATGGAGCCGCTGAACTACAAGCTATGATCATGAGCCACCCCCTTCCCGTGGCCTGTTGTGGATACCTGCGTGCAAGAGTGTCACCTGAGAGCAAGGGGACAGCCAGGTTCTTTTAGGGGTATTTGGCAGAACGATTACGGCACTAAATTGTAGTTAAAATTCAGCTTTATTTTCTTAACAGGATACTATGATTAGCATAGCACCAAATTTATGATTAGAATAGCACAGGATTTCTACGAGCAGAATCAATGTAGTACAATTTATAAGTAGCGTAATACAGAATTTATAATACAACTTAACTTCTGATTTCTAATCACCTGGATCCTAACCTAACTTAACTTCTGATTTCTAATCACCTGGACCCTCTGCAGATTGGGTCAAATCTTAATACAGGGTTTGCTGTGTCAACATAACAACCATAATCAAGACTCGAAAAGTGTGTAAAAGAATAGGAGTCACTCACTCAGACCTCGGAAGGAGCAGACCGTGGTGGAGGCATCCTTGGCCACTGGAGGGTCACAGGTCTCAGTGTCCTGCAGCAGTTCCGGTCCAAGGTCCCCCCTTAGGACTTGTAAATGCTTGATTTGTAAGCAGTGCTCTGTCTCTAAAAACAAGGAAGCAACAAGAGGACACAGGAGGAAAGGGAGAAGGAAGCCACAGGAGGCAAGGAAAACAAAACAAAAAAAGGAGGAGACAACAGGATGAAACAAGAGGGAAGAGGAGGAGGAAGAGGCAATAGGAGTCCAGAGAAGGAAACAGGAGAAGGAAAAAAGGAGACAAGAGAAGGACAAAGCAGGACCCAGGAGGTAAGGGAGGAGGAGGCGACAAGAGGACAGAGAAGGAGAAGGAGGAGGAGGCAACAGGAGGTGAAAAAAGAAAATGCAACAAGAGAACAGAGCAAGAAAACAAGGGGGAAAGAAGCATGAGGAAACGAGGAAACAGGAAGAAAAAGAGGAGGAGGCAAAAGGATGCAACAAGAGAAGGAGGAAAGAGGAGAAAACAAGAGGAAAGAGGAAGAGGCAGAGGAGAAAAAGAAGGGACGTAAAAGGAGTCAATGGGAGATAACAGGAGAAGGAAAAGAGAGCAGGGCATATCAGGAGTAGAGATGAAGAAGAGGAACGGGAGGATGAGAAGGAAAAGGCAAGAGGAGGAGGAGATGTAGGCAACAGGATCCAAGCGGGGGGAAGTGGAGGCGACAGGAGGCTGAAGAGGAAGAGAAGGAAAAAGGCGCATGAGGCAACGGGAGGGAAGAGGAGGCAAGAGAGTGCAACAGCAGGCCAGAAAAGGAGTAGGAGGTAATGAAGGAGAAGGAGGCAAGAGGAGTCAAAGGGAGGCAAGAGGAAGAAGAGGAGGCAAGAGGAAGACACAGCAAGAAATTGAAGGTAAATGAGGAGTCAAAAGGAAGCAACAGGAAGAAAAAGAGAAGGAGGCAACAGGATGCCGTAAGGCCCAAGAGAAGGAAAGGGGATGCAAAAGAACAAGGAGTCAGAGGAGTCAGAGGAGGAGGAAGGAGGCAACAGGAGTCGACGGGAGCAATAGGAAAGAACATGGGGGCGGGGGGGGGGGGGGGAGCAACTGTAGGCAAGAGCAGGCAACAGGAGGCAAAAGGAAAAGGTGTCTTCCTCCTTCTTGCGCCTCCTCTTGCCTTTTACTGCCTCCGGCCCCACGTGCTCCAGTCTGCTGCTCTTGCCTCCTGCTGCCTCCTCTTGCCTTCTCCTTCTCCTCTTCCTCCTCTTCTTCCTTTCCGTTGCCTACATTATTCTCCTCCTCCACTTTCCTCCTTCCCCTCCTGCTCTTGCAACCTCTTGCCTCCTCCTTCTCTTGCCTCCAACTCCTTCTCCTCATTTTGCTTCTTTCTTCTCTTGCCTCCTTCCTCTTCCTTTTTCTGCCTCGTTGCCTCCTCCTCCTCTTGCCTCATATTCACTCCTCCTTCTGTTACCTCCTGTCGCTTTCTCCTCCACCTGTTCCCTCCTCCTCCTCCTCCGGTTGCCTTCTCCTGTGTCCTCTCGCTTTCTTTTCTGCATCCTCTTCTGTCGCCTAGTATTGTCCCTTGCGGCTTCTTCCTCTACTGCCTCCTCTGCCTCCTCTTTCCTCCTAGTGCTTCCTCCTCCTCCTCTCTGTCTTCTCTTTCCTCCTATTGCTTTTTTCTGCCCTTTTTGCCTCCTCCTCCTCTTCCTCTTACTATTGCCTCCTCTTGCCTCTGGTTTCTTCCACCTCCTCCTCCTCTTGCCTCCTGTCTCCTCCCTTCTCTTGTCTTTCCTTGCCTGCTGTTCCTTCATTCTCCTCTTACCTCCTGTTCCCTCCTGGAGGTAAAGTGAATATGAGGAGGAGGCAAGAGACAAATACAGGCAGTAACAGGTGGCAAGAAGAGAAAAAAGGAAGAGGGGGAGAAGAAGGAAGAGGAGGAGGAAGCAAAAGGAGAGAAGAGGAGGATGAGAAACTGGAGGCAAGAGGAAGCAAGAGAAGACAAAGAGTTGAAGAGAAGAGGCCTACGAGGTGGAGATAAAGACAGTCAACAGGAGGGAAAAGAAAGCAAGAGGGAGATTAGGAGGCAGAGGTAGCAGGAGGCAAAGGGAGGCAAGAGGAAGAGGAGGAGGCAAGAGGAGGAGGAGGAGGCAAGAGGAGGCGGAGGAGGCAAGAGGAGGCAATGAGTCAGGGAAAAAGTGCAGGCAAGAATAGGACACAGCAGGACACAGGAAGTATAGGAGAGGGAAGCAAGAGGAGGTCAGAGGAAAAGAAGGAGGTGGAGGCAAGAAGAGGCAAGAGGAGGATAAAAAGGAGGAGGGAACAGGATGCCATAGGAGGTAACAGTAGGAGGAGTCAGCAATAGGAGGCAATGGGAGAGAGCAGCAGAAAGAAAAGGCAAGAGGACATAAGAGGAGGTAGTATGAGGAAGAAGAAGGGGAGCAGGAGAAATGGAAAAATGGATGCAAGAAGAAGAAAAAAGGAGAAGGAGGAAGAGGCAAGAGGAGCCAAGAGATGGGAATAAGAGGCTGTATGAGAATGCAGAGGAAGAGAAGGGAAGGGCAATAGGGGGCAAGGAGAGGCAAGAGGAGGAGGAGGAAACAGGAGGAAAAACGAGGCAAGAAAAGGCAAGGGGAGGAGGAGAAAAGAGGGAGGAAGAAGAGGCCAGGATGACAAAGAAGCAAAGGAGGGGGAGGCAAAATGAGACAAGAAAAAGAGAAAAAGGAGGAGACAAGAGGATGTCACATGATGTAAGGAGAGTCAATAGGAGGAGGAGGTGGCTGAAACATGAGGCATCAAGCTAATGGTAAAAGAGGAGACAAGAGGAGGTCAGAAGGCCAAAGAAGGAGGAAGCAGAAGGAGACAAGAAAAAGCGGAAAAGGGGGAGGCAATTGAAGGCAAGAGGAGGCAAGAGTACAGAAGAGGAGGAGGAGAGAAGAAGAGCAACAGGAGACAAAAGGAGAAGGAGTGGCAGAAGAAAGCATGATGTAACAGGTGGTGAAAGGAAGAAGAGGAATGAGAGGTGAAAGATGAAAATGCAAGAGGCAGGAGAGAAGTAAGTAAGAGTAGTCAGGAGGAGGGAGGAGAAGAGAACAGGGAGACGTAGAGGAAGGGAAGGAAAAAGGCACCTGATGCAAAAGGAAGAAAAAGGAGGCAGCAGGATGCCCCACGAGGCCAGAGCAGGAGCCAGAAGGAAAAGGAGGAGGCAAGAGGAGGCAAGCAAAAGCAAAAAAGGATGAGACAGGAATATGCTAGATGAGGTAACAGGAGGCAATAGGAGAAGGAGGCAATAGGCGAGAGCAGGAGGGCAAAAGAGGAGGCGCGAGGAGATGAGAGCAGGCCAGAAGGCAAAAGAAGGAGGAGGCAAGCAAAAGCGGAAAAGGAGGAGGCGCGAGGAGGGCAGAAGAGGCGCGAGGAGGAGGAGGCAATCGGAGGCGTGAGGAGGAGGAGGAAAAGAGAGCAGGGTAAAAGAGGAGCAAAGCGGAGGAAGAGGAAAGGGAGGCTGAGTAGGAAAAGGCAAGAGGAAGAAGAGAAGTAGGCCCTAGGATGGAAGAGGAGGCTGCAGGAGGCTGTGGAGGAAGAGAAGGCAAAAGGGCGGTGAGGCAAGGAGAGGCAAAAGGAGGAGGAGGAGAGCAAGAGCAAGGCGACGGCAGAAGAGGAGTAGTCGGCAAAGGAGAAGGAGACAAGAGGAGGCAGCGGGAGGCAAGAGGAAGAACAAGAAGAGGAGGCCAGAGGCGGAGGGAGGAGGCCAAGGAGGAGGAGGCAAGAGGAGGTAAAAGGAGGAGGCAAGAGGAGGTAAAAGGAGGAGGCAAGAGGAGGTAAGGGGAGGAGACAGCAGGATCCCGGAGGTAAACGAGGAGTAGGCAAAAGGAGGCAACAGGAAGCAAAAGAGAAGGCGGCTACAGGATGCCGTAAGGCGCAAGAGGAGGCAAGAAGATGTCAGAGGAAGAGGAGTGGTAGGAGAAGGAGGGAGGAGGCGGTGGAGTCAACGGGAGCACCAGGAAAGAAGCTGAGGAGGGAGGAGGCGAGTGCAGGCAAGAGCAGGCAAGAGGAGGCAAAAGGCAACGGCGTCTTACTCCTCCTTGTGCCTCCTCTTGCCTTTGATTGCCTCCTGCTCCACTTGCTCCCCTCTTCTGCTCTTGCCTCCTGCTGCCTCCTCTTGCCTTCTCCTTCTCCTCTTCCTCCTCCTCTTGCTTGCCCTTGCCTCCTTTTCTCTCCTCCTCCACTTGCCTCCTTTTGGCTCCTTCTCCTCCTCCTCTTCCCACCACTTGCCTCCTCCTCCTCCTTGCACCTCCTGCTCCTCCTCCTCCTTCTGCCTCTTGCTTCTTGCCTCTTCTTCTTTCTCACTCCTCGCGCCTCCTCTTGCCTCCTCTTGCTTCCTCCTCCTCCTCCTCCTTCTCCTCCCGTTGCCTTCTCCTCTCTCCTCTACCTTGCTTTTCTTCCTCCTTCCTTCCTACTCTTTACCCTTCTTGCCTCCTCCTCCTCAGCCTCTTCCTCTTGCCTCTTTTCGCCTCCGCCTCTTCCTCCTCTTTTCGCCTCCTTTTCCCACATCATCCTCTTGCCTCCTCTTCCCTCCTCTTGCCTCTTCTTCCTCCTCCTCTTTACTCTCTGCGCCTCCTACTCATCACTCCTGCTCACCTTCCCTCCTCTTGCCTAATTCTCACGCTTCCTCCTCCTCCTCCTCCTCCTCCTCCTCTCTCTTCCTCTTGCCTCCTCCTGCTCCTTCTGGCCTCCTCCTCCACCTCCTGCTCTTGCTTCCTCTTGCCTCCCGCTCCCTCCTCCACTTCCTCCTGCTCGTGCCTCCTCCTCAGGTTGCCTCCTCTTGCCTCTGCATGCATCCTCCTCCTCTCTCCTCCTCCTCTTGCCTTCGCCTGCTTTCCCTTGCCTGCTCTTGCCTCCTTCTCCTCTTCCCTCCGCTTTCCTCCTGGAGGAGAAGGGAAGAGGAGGAGAAGGAGGCAAGTGTCTAAAAGAGGGAGGAAGAGGAGGCAAGAGGAAGAGGGGGAGGATGAGGAGTAGAGAAGAAGAGTCAGGAGAAAGCAGGCAAAGGAGGAGCAGGAGGAGGAGGAGGAAGGTGGAGGCAAGAAGAGGAGGCTGAGGAAGTGGAGGCAAGAGGCGGCAAGAGTCGAGGAGAGGAGGCACCTGAGGTGGAGAAGAAGAGCGCGTCAAGAGGAGGGAAGAGAAAGGCAGAGGGGTCTTAGGAGGCAGAGGCAGCAGGAGGCAAAGGGAGGCAAGAGGCAAAGGAGGAGAAGGCAACGGGGCAGGGCAAAAGTAGAGGCACAAAGAGGTCAGAGCAGGAGAGAGGAGGTAAAGGAGGAGGAGGCAAGAGGAGAAGAAGGAGGAGGAGGCAAGAGGAGGCCAAAGAGGTGGAGGCCCGAAGCTGCCATAGGAGGCAAGAGGAGGAGGAGTATGGAAGAGGAGGCAATGGGAGAAAGCAGGAGGAGGAAAAGGCAAGAGGCCATAAGAGAAAGGAGTAGGAGGAAGAGGAAGAGAAGGAGGCAAAGGAAAAGGCAAAAGGGTGTCAGGTGAAGCAAAGAGGAGGAGGAGGAGGTGAATGAGGCAAGAGAAGTCAAGGTGTGGGAAGAGGAGGCGGTAGGAGGCTGCAGAAGACGAGAAGGGAAAGGCAAGAGGAGGCAAGGTGAGGCCGCAGGAGGAGGCTCGAGGAGGAGGCAGCAGGATGTCCCAGGAGGCACGAGGAGGAGGAGGCATGAGGAGGCAAAAAGGAGAGGCAAGAGGAGGGCAGAGCAGGAGCCAGAAGGTAAAGGAGGAGGAGGCAAGCAAAAGCGCAAAAGGAGGAGAGGCGAGGTGAGGTAGCAGGAGGCAATAGGAGGCGGAGGAGGAGGGAATGGCGAGAGCAGGAGGAGGGCAAAAGAGGAGGCGCGAGGAGGTGAGAGCAGGCCAGAAGGCAAAAGAAGGAGGAGGCGCGAGGAGGGCAGAAGAGGTGCGAGGAGGAGGAGGCAATCGGAAGCAATGGGAGGCGTGAGGAGGAGGAGGAGGAGGAAAAGAGAGCAGGGTAAAAGAGGAGCAAAGCGGAGGAAGAGGAAAGGGAGGCTGAGTAGGAAAAGGCAAGAGGAAGAAGAGAAGTAGGCCCTAGGATGGAAGAGGAGGGCAGAAAAGTCTGCAGGAGGCTGCAGGAGGCTGTGGAGGAAGAGAAGGCAAAAGGGCAGTGAGGAAAGGAGAGGCAAAAGGAGGAGGAGGCGAGCGAGAGCAAGAAGGCGGCAGAAGAGGCATAGTCGGCAAAGAAGGAGAAGGAGACAAGAGGAGGCAGCAGGAGGCAAGAGGAAGACGAAGAAGAGGCGGCGCGAGGAGGCCAGAGGCGGAGAGAGGAGGTGAAGGAGGAGGAGAGAAGAAGAGGCAAGAAGAAAAGCAGGAGGAAGAGGCAAGGAGATGGCAGAGGAGGCGCGAGGAGGCGCGAGGAGTAGGCAAAGGAGGAGGAGGCGCGAGGAGGAGAGAGCAGGATCACGGAGGGAAAGGAGGATGAGGCAAAAGGAAGAAGAAGAGAAGGAGGCTACAGGACGCCATAAGGCGAAAGGGGAGGCAAGAAGATGTCAGAGGAAGAGGAGTGGTAGGAGAAGAAGGGAGGAGGCGGTGCTGACGCAGAAGTCACGGACACAGCACACGATCAATATGATCAAGCAAAATGTCGGTTTATTACATACACAGCTTAGTTAATATAGTTTCTTGCCTTCCTAATCATGCATAAACATCGTTAATTGGCTAACTATGTTTGGCAATATGCTGTTCATGCGCTACTAGCGATATTCTGATTCGTTCATAACAATAGTTCACATGCACCGCCCGCTACTCCCATAGCTTGTTTTCAACATTGCAAGCCAATACTTTCTTCCTCTTAATCTGCTTGTTTCATGTCTTCCAAACCGCAGTCGACCTTCGCAGCATCCTTGAATTCCTCTTGTGTTAAATGCAGATTAAGTCCACATAGTCTGAGTCTGGGTTGCTCACTACATATCCTTTGCTTTTAAGATATTCCACAGGTGGGAGATAGGATGGGGACAGGACACCCCCAAACCCTACATGTCACAGACGAGACAGGGCCTGGGAACCCCAAACCCTGTGGATCAGGGCCGGGACTGGTGCAGGAAAAGCCCAAAACCTCGTGGGTCACAGGCATGAGAGGGGTAGAGAACCCCAAAGCCCATGAGGCAGGGCCAAGACAGGGGCAAAACCCATTCAAACTCTGCAGTTAAGGGACAGGACGGGGCAGGACAGGCCCAAATCGCAACGGTCACGTCCAGGACAGGGACAGGGCACCCCAACCCCAGCGGATCAGGTCCAGAAGAGGAGCAGGGCGCCCCCAAGCCAAGCTGGTCATGGAAAGAGAGGAGACCAAGAAACCCCAAAGCTCAAGGTTCAGGGCCAGGACAGGGGCAGGGATCCCCAAAATACCTCAGATCAGGGCCAGGCCAGGGGCAGGGTACCCCCAAACCGCACTTGTAGAGGCCAAGACAGGGGTAGAGAACCCCAAACCTCGCAGGTCAGGGCCATGGCAGGGACAAGGCAGCATGACCCCACGGATCACGGCCACGTCACGGGCAGGGAACCCCAAGCCCCAAGGATCGCAGCCGATCCAGGGGCTGGGCACCCCCAAAACACTGTGGATCAGGGCCAGGACGGAGAGAGAGAAACCCAAAAATCCATGGCTCAACCCCAAAACCTCATGGGTCAGGGCCAAGACAGGAGCAGGGCACCCCAAACCCCATGGGTCATGGACCAGACAATAACAGGACACCCCAAACGCCATGCGTGGAAGACACGATGGGGACAGGACACGCCTAAACCCCATGGGTCATGGACCAGACAGGGCAAGGGCACCCCAAACGCCATGGGTGGAAGCCAGGATGGGGGCAGGACACCCCGAAACCCCGCAACTCATGGACCAGACAGGGCCAGGGCACCCCAGACCCCGTGGGTCAGGAGCAAGACAGAGTCTGGGCACCCCACAACCCCATGAGTCATGGACCAGAGTGGAACAGGGCACCCCAAACCCTGCGTGTCAGGTGTAGAACAGGAGCAGGGTCCCCCCAAACTCCATGGGTCGGGTCCAGGACAGGGGCAGGGCACCCTAAATCCTGCAGAACACGTTCAGGATGGGGGCAGGATACCCCCAAACCTCGCATGTCACAGACCTCGTGGGGCCAGGGCACCCCAAATGCCATGGGTGGGAGCCAGGATGGGGACAAGACACCCCCAAATCCCACGGGTCATGAACCAGAAAGGGCAAGGGCACCCCAAATGCCATGGGTGGAAGCCAGGATGGGGACAGGACACGCCCAAACCCCATGAGTCATGGACCAGAGAGGAATAGGGCACCCCAAACCCTGTGGGTCAGGTGTAGAACACGAGCAGGCTACCCCCAAACCCCATGGATTGGGTGCAGGACAGGAACAGGGCACCCTAAGTCCTGCAGAACACGTTCAGGATGGGGGCAGGACACCCCCAAACCTCGCATGTCACAGACCAGGTGGGGCCAGGGCACCCCAAACCTCATGGGTGGAAGCCAGGATGGGGACAGGACACCCCCACCCCCCACAACTCATGGACCAGAGTGGAACAGGGCACCCCAAACGCCATGGGTGGAAGCCACGATAGGGACAGGTCACCCCGAAACCCCACAACTCATGGACCAGAGTGGAACAGGGCACCCCAAATGCCATGGGTGTAAGCCAGGATGGGGACAGGACACACCCAAACCCCATGAGTCATGGACCTGACTGGAATAGGGCACCCCAAACCCTGTGGGTCAGGTGTAGAATAGAGGCACGCTACACCCAAACCCCATGGATTGGGTGCAGGAGAGGAACAGGGCACCCTAAGTCCTGCAGAACACGTTCAGGATGGGGGCAGGACACCCCCAGACCTCACAGCTCAGGGACCAGACGGGGCCAGGGCACCCCAAGTGCCAAGGGTGGGAGCCAGGACGGGGACAGGACACCCCCAAACCCCACAACTCATCGACCAGAGTGGAACAGGGCATCCCTAACGCCATGGGTGGAAGCCAGGACGGGGACAGGACACCCCCAAACCGCATGGGTCATGGACCAGACAGGGCAAGGGCACCCCAAACCCCATGGGTGGAAGGCAGGATGGGGAAAGGACACGCCCAATCCCCATGAGTCATGGAGCAGACTGAAACAGGGCACCGCAAACCCTGTGGGTCAGGTGTAGAACAGGAGCAGGCTACCCCCAAACCCCATGGATTGGGTGCAGGACAGGAACAGGGCACCCTAAGTCCTGCAGAACACGTTCAGGATGGGGGAGGACACCCCCAAACCTCGCATGTCACACACCGGGTGGGGCCAGGGCACCCCAAACCTCATGGGTGGAAGCCAGGATGGGGACAGGACACCCCCAACCCCCACAACTCATGGACCAGAGTGGAACAGGGCACCCCAAACGCCATGGGTGGAAGCCAGGATGGGGACCGGACACGCCCAAACCCCATGAGTCATGGACCAAAGTGGAACAGGACACCCCAAACCCTGTGGGTCAGGTCTAGAACAGGAGCAGGCTACCCCCAAACCCCATGGACTGGGTGCAGGACAGGGCAGGGCACCCTAAGTCCTGCAGAGCACGTTCAGGATGGGGGCAGGACACCCCCAAACCTCACAGTTCAGGGACCAGGTGGGGCCAGGGCACCCCAAATGCCAAGGGTGGGAGCCAGGACGGGGACAGGTCACCCCGAAACCCCACAACTCATGGACCACACAGGGCCAGGGCACCCCACACCCCGTGGGTCAGGAGCAAGACAGAGTCTGGGCACCCCACAACCCCATGAGTCATGGACCAGAGTGGAACAGGGCACCCCAAACCCTGCGTGTCAGGTGTAGAACAGGAGCAGGGTCCCCCCAAACTCCATGGGTCGGGTCCAGGACAGGGGCAGGGCACCCTAAATCCTGCAGAACACGTTCAGGATGGGGGCAGGATACCCCCAAACCTCGCATGTCACAGACCTCGTGGGGCCAGGGCACCCCAAATGCCATGGGTGAGAGCCAGAATGGGGACAGGACACCCCCAACCCCCACAACTCATGGACCAGAGTGGAACAGGGCACCCGAAACCCCATGAGTCATGGACCAGAGTGGAATAGCGCACCCCAAACCCTGTGGGTCAGGTCTAGAACAGGAGCAGGCTACGCCCAAACCCCATGGATTGGGTGCAGGACAGGAACAGGGCACCCTAGAGTCCTGCAGAACACGTTCAGGATGGGGGCAGGACACCCCCAAACCTCGAATGTCACAGACCAGGTGGGGCCAGGGAACCCCATACCCCATGGGTGGAAGCCAGGATGGGGACAGGACACGCCCAAACCCCATGAGTCATGGACCAAAGTGGAACAGGGCACCCCAAACCCTGTGGGTCAGGTCTAGAACAGGAGCAGGCTACCCCCAAACCCCATGGACTGGGTGCAGGAGAGGAACAGGGCACCCTAAGTCCTGCAGAGCACGTTCAGGATGGGGCAGGACACCCCCAAACCTCACAGTTCAGGGACCAGGTGGGGCCAGGGCACCCCAAATGCCAAGGGTGGGAGCCAGGATGGGGACAGGTCACCCCGAAAACCCACAACTCATGGACCAGACAGGGCCAGGGCACCCCAGACCCCGTGGGTCAGGAGCAAGACAGAGTCTGGGCACCCCACAACCCCATGAGTCATGGACCAGAGTGGAACAGGGCACCCGAAACCCTGCGGGTCTGCTGTAGAACAGGAGCAGGGTCCCCCCAAACCCCATGGGTCGGGTCCAGGACAGGGGCAGGGCACCCTAAATCCTGCAGAACACGTTCAGGATGGGGGCAGGATACCCCCAAACCTCGCATGTCACAGACCTCGTGGGGCCAGGGCACCCCAAATGCCATGGGTGAGAGCCAGAATGGGGACAGGACACCCCCAACCCCCACAACTCATGGACCAGAGTGGAACAGGGCACCCGAAACCCCATGAGTCATGGACCAGAGTGGAATAGCGCACCCCAAACCCTGTGGGTCAGGTCTAGAACAGGAGCAGGCTACGCCCAAACCCCATGGATTGGGTGCAGGACAGGAACAGGGCACCCTAGAGTCCTGCAGAACACGTTCAGGATGGGGGCAGGACACCCCCAAACCTCGAATGTCACAGACCAGGTGGGGCCAGGGAACCCCATACCCCATCGGTGGAAGCCAGGATGGGGACAGGACACCCCCAAACCCCATGAGTCATGGACCAAAGTGGAACAGGGCACCCCAAACCCTGTGGGTCAGGTCTAGAACAGGAGCAGGTTACCCCCAAACCCCATGGACTGGGTGCAGGACAGGGCAGGGCACCCTAAGTCCTGCAGAACACGTTCAGAATGGGGGCAGGACACCCCCAAACCTCGCATGTCACAGACCAGGTGGGGCCAGGGCACCCCAAATGCCATGGGTGGAAGCCAGGATGGGGACAGGACACCCCCAACCCCCACAACTCATGGACCAGAGTGGAACAGGGCACCCCAAACGCCATGGGTGGAAGCCAGGATAGGGACAGGTCACCCAGAAACCCCACAACTCATGGACCAGAGTGGAACAGGGCACCCCAAACGCCATGGGTGGAAGCCAGGATGGGGACAGGACACGCCCAAACCCCATGAGTCATGGACCTGACTGGAATAGGGCACCCCAAACCCTGTGGGTCAGGTGTAGAACAGAGGCACACTACCCCCAAACCCCATGGATTGGGTGCAGGAGAGGAACAGGGCACCCTAAGTCCTGCAGAACATGTTCAGGATGGGGGCAGGACACCCCCAGACCTCACAGCTCAGGGACCAGACGGGGCCAGGGCACCCCAAGTGCCAAGGGTGGGAGCCAGGACGGGGACAGGACACCCCCAAACCCCACAACTCATCGACCAGAGTGGAACAGGGCATCCCTAACGCCATGGGTGGAAGCCAGGACGGGGACAGGACACCCCCAAACCGCATGGGTCATGGACCAGACAGGGCAAGGGCACCCCAAACCCCATGGGTGGAAGGCAGGATGGGGAAAGGACACGCCCAATCCCCATGAGTCATGGAGCAGACTGGAACAGGGCACCGCAAACCCTGTGGGTCAGGTCTAGAACAGGAGCAGGCTACCCCCAAACCCCATGGATTGGGTGCAGGACAGGAACAGGGCACCCTAAGTCCTGCAGAACACGTTCAGGATGGGGGCAGGACACCCCCAAACCTCACAGTTCAGGGACCAGGTGGGGCCAGGGCACCCCAAATGCCAAGGGTGGGAGCCAGGATGGGGACAGGTCACCACGAAACCCCACAACTCATGGACCAGACAGGGCCAGGGCACCCCAGACCCCGTGGGTCAGGAGCAGGACAGAGTCTGGGCACCCCACAACCCCATGAGTCATGGACCAGAGTGGAACAGGGCACCCCAAACCCTGCGTGTCAGGTGTAGAACAGGAGCAGGGTCCCCCCAAACTCCATGGGTCGGGTCCAGGACAGGGGGAGGGCACCCTAAATCCTGCAGAACACGTTCAGGATGGGGGCAGGATACCCCCAAACCTCGCATGTCACAGACCTCGTGGGGCCAGGGCACCCCAAATGCCATGGGTGAGAGCCAGAATGGGGACAGGACACCCCCAACCCCCACAACTCATGGACCAGAGTGGAACAGGGCACCCGAAACCCCATGAGTCATGGACCAGAGTGGAATAGCGCACCCCAAACCCTGTGGGTCAGGTCTAGAACAGGAGCAGGCTACGCCCAAACCCCATGGATTGGGTGCAGGACAGGAACAGGGCACCCTAGAGTCCTGCAGAACACGTTCAGGATGGGGGCAGGACACCCCCAAACCTCGAATGTCACAGACCAGGTGGGGCCAGGGAACCCCATACCCCATCGGTGGAAGCCAGGATGGGGACAGGACACCCCCAAACCCCATGAGTCATGGACCAAAGTGGAACAGGGCACCCCAAACCCTGTGGGTCAGGTCTAGAACAGGAGCAGGCTACCCCCAAACCCCATGGACTGGGTGCAGGACAGGGCAGGGCACCCTAAGTCCTGCAGAACACGTTCAGAATGGGGGCAGGACACCCCCAAACCTCGCATGTCACAGACCAGGTGGGGCCAGGGCACCCCAAATGCCATGGGTGGAAGCCAGGATGGGGACAGGACACCCCCAACCCCCACAACTCATGGACCAGAGTGGAACAGGGCACCCCAAACGCCATGGGTGGAAGCCAGGATAGGGACAGGTCACCCAGAAACCCCACAACTCATGGACCAGAGTGGAACAGGGCACCCCAAACGCCATGGGTGGAAGCCAGGATGGGGACAGGACACGCCCAAACCCCATGAGTCATGGACCTGACTGGAATAGGGCACCCCAAACCCTGTGGGTCAGGTGTAGAACAGAGGCACACTACCCCCAAACCCCATGGATTGGGTGCAGGAGAGGAACAGGGCACCCTAAGTCCTGCAGAACATGTTCAGGATGGGGGCAGGACACCCCCAGACCTCACAGCTCAGGGACCAGACGGGGCCAGGGCACCCCAAGTGCCAAGGGTGGGAGCCAGGACGGGGACAGGACACCCCCAAACCCCACAACTCATCGACCAGAGTGGAACAGGGCATCCCTAACGCCATGGGTGGAAGCCAGGACGGGGACAGGACACCCCCAAACCGCATGGGTCATGGACCAGACAGGGCAAGGGCACCCCAAACCCCATGGGTGGAAGGCAGGATGGGGAAAGGACACGCCCAATCCCCATGAGTCATGGAGCAGACTGGAACAGGGCACCGCAAACCCTGTGGGTCAGGTCTAGAACAGGAGCAGGCTACCCCCAAACCCCATGGATTGGGTGCAGGACAGGAACAGGGCACCCTAAGTCCTGCAGAACACGTTCAGGATGGGGGCAGGACACCCCCAAACCTCACAGTTCAGGGACCAGGTGGGGCCAGGGCACCCCAAATGCCAAGGGTGGGAGCCAGGATGGGGACAGGTCACCACGAAACCCCACAACTCATGGACCAGACAGGGCCAGGGCACCCCAGACCCCGTGGGTCAGGAGCAGGACAGAGTCTGGGCACCCCACAACCCCATGAGTCATGGACCAGAGTGGAACAGGGCACCCCAAACCCTGCGTGTCAGGTGTAGAACAGGAGCAGGGTCCCCCCAAACTCCATGGGTCGGGTCCAGGACAGGGGGAGGGCACCCTAAATCCTGCAGAACACGTTCAGGATGGGGGCAGGATACCCCCAAACCTCGAATGTCACAGACCAGGTGGGGCCAGGGAACCCCATACCCCATGGGTGGAAGCCAGGATGGGGACAGGACACCCCCAAACCCCATGAGTCATGGACCAAAGTGGAACAGGGCACCCCAAACCCTGCGGGTCAGGTGTAGAACAGGAGCAGGGTCCCCCCAAACCCCATGGGTCGGGTCCAGGACAGGGGCAGGGCACCCTAAATCATGCAGAACACGTTCAGGATGGGGGCAGGACAACCCCAAACCTCGAATGTCACAGACCAGGTGGGGCCAGGGAACCCCATACCCCATGGGTGGAAGCCAGGATGGGGACAGGACACCCCCAAATCCCAAGGGTCATGGACCAGACAGGGCAAGGGCACCCCAAATGCCATGGGTGGAAGCCAGGATGGGGACAGGACACGCCCAAACCCCATGAGTCATGGACCAGAGAGGAATAGGGCACCGCAAACCCTGTGGGTCAGGTGTAGAACAGGAGCAGGCTACCCCCAAACCCCATGGATTGGGTGCAGGACAGGAACAGGGCACCCTAAGTCCTGCAGAACACGTTCAGGATGGGGGCAGGATACCCCCAAACCTCGCATGTCACAGACCTCGTGGGGCCAGGGCACCCCAAATGCCATGGGTGGGAGCCAGAATGGGGACAGGACACCCCCAAATCCTACGGGTCATGAACCAGAAAGGGCAAGGGCACCCCAAATGCCATGGGTGGAAGCCAGGATGGGGAAAGGACACGCCCAAACCCCATGAGTCTTGGACCAAAGTGGAACAGGGCACCCCAAACCCTGTGGGTCAGGTCTAGAACAGGAGCAGGCTACCCCCAAACCCCATGGACTGGGTGCAGGACAGGGCAGGGCACCCTAAAGTCCTGCAGAACACGTTCAGGATGGGGGCAGGACACTCCCAAACCTCGCATGTCACAGACCAGGTGGGCCAGGGCACCCCAAACCTCATGGGTGGAAGCCAGGATGGGGACAGGACACCCCCAACCCCCACAACTCATGGACCAGAGTGGAACAGGGCACCCCAAACCCCATGGGTGGAAGCCAGGATAGGGACAGGTCACCCAGAAACCCCACAATTCATGGACAAGAGTGGAACAGGGCACCCCAAACGCCATGGGTGGAAGCCAGGATAGGGACAGGTCACCCAGAAACCCCACAACTCATGGACCAGAGTGGAACAGGGCACCCCAAACGCCATGGGTGGAAGCCAGGATGGGGACCGGACACCCGCAAACCGCATGGGTCATGGACCAGACAGGGCAAGGGCACCCCAAACGCCATGGGTGGAAGCCAGGATGGGGAAAGGACACGCCCAAACCCCATGAGTCATGGAGCAGACTGGAACAGGGCACCGCAAACCCTGTGGGTCAGGTGTAGAACAGGAGCAGGCTACCCCCAAACCCCATGGATTGGGTGCAGGACAGGAACAGGGCACCCTAAGTCCTGCAGAACACGTTCAGGATGGGGGCAGGACACCCCCAAACCTCACAGCTCAGGGACCAGACGGGGCCAGGGCACCCCAAATGCCATGGGTGGAAGCCAGGATGGGGACAGGACACACCCAAACCCCAAGAGTCATGGACCAGAGTGGAACAGGGCACCCCAAACGCCATGGGTGGAAGCCAGGATGGGGACAGGACACCCGCAAACCGCATGGGTCATGGACCAGACAGGGCAAGGGCACCCCAAATGCCATGGGTGGAAGCCAGGATGGGGAAAGGACACGCCCAAACCCCATGAGTCATGGAGCAGACTGGAACAGGGCACCGCAAACCCTGTGGGTCAGGTGTAGAACAGGAGCAGGCTACCCCCAAACCCCATGGATTGGGTGCAGGAGAGGAACAGGGCACCCTAAGTCCTGCAGAACACGTTCAGGATGGGGCAGGACACCCCCAAACCTCACAGCTCAGGGACCAGACGGGGCCAGGGCACCCCAAATGCCATGGGTGGAAGCCAGGATGGGGACAGGACACCCCCAAACCCCACAACTCATAGACCAGAGTGGAACAGGGCACCCCAAACGCCATGGGTGGAAGCCAGGATGGGGACAGGACACCCGCAAACCGCATGGGTCATGGACCTGACTGGAATAGGGCACCGCAAACCCTGTGGGTCAGGTGTAGAACAGGAGCAGGCTACCCCCAAACCCCATGGATTGGGTGCAGGAGAGGAACAGGGCACCCTAAGTCCTGCAGAAAACGTTCAGGATGGGGGCAGGACACCCCCAAACCTCACAGCTCAGTGACAAGACGGGGCCAGGGCACCCCAAATGCCAAGGGTGGGAGCCAGGATGGGGATGGGACATGCCCAAACCCCATGAGTCAATGGACCAGAGAGGAATAGGGCACCCCAAACCCTGTGGGTCAGGTGTAGAACAGGAGCAGGCTACCCCCAAACCCCATGGATTGGGTGCAGGACAGGAACAGGGCACCCTAAGTCCTGCAGAACACGTTCAGGATGGGGCAGGACACTCCCAAACCTCACAGCTCAGGGACCAGACGGGGCCAGGGCACCCCAAATGCCATGGGTGGAAGCCAGGATGGGGACAGGACACACCCAAACCCCAAGAGTCATGGACCAGAGTGGAACAGGGCACCCCAAACCCCATGGGTGGAAGCCAGGATGGGGACAGGACACCCCCAAACCCCACAACTCATAGACCAGAGTGGAACAGGGCACCCCAAACGCCATGGGTGGAAGCCAGGATGGGGACAGGACACCCGCAAACCGCATGGGTCATGGACCAGACAGGGCAAGGGCACCCCAAACGCCATGGGTGGAAGCCAGGATGGGGAAAGGACACGCCCAAACCCCATGAGTCATGGAGCAGACTGGAACAGGGCACTGCAAACCCTGTGGGTCAGGTGTAGAACAGGAGCAGGCTACCCCCAAACCCCATGGATTGGGTGCAGGAGAGGAACAGGGCACCCTAAGTCCTGCAGAACACGTTCAGGATGGGGCAGGACAAACCCAAACCTCACAGCTCAGGGACCAGACGGGGCCAGGGCACCCCAAATGCCATGGGTGGAAGCCAGGATGGGGACAGGACACACCCAAACCCCAAGAGTCATGGACCAGAGTGGAACAGGGCACCCCAAACCCCATGGGTGGAAGCCAGGATGGGGACAGGACACCCCCAACCCCCACAACTCATAGACCAGAGTGGAACAGGGCACCCCTAACGCCATGGGTGGAAGCCAGGATGGGGACAGGACACCCGCAAACCGCATGGGTCATGGAGCAGACTGGAACAGGGCACCGCAAACCCTGTGGGTCAGGTGTAGAACAGGAGCAGGCTACCCCCAAACCCCATGGATTGGGTGCAGGAGAGGAACAGGGCACCCTAAGTCCTGCAGAAAACGTTCAGGATGGGGGCAGGACACCCCCAAACCTCACAGCTCAGTGACAAGACGGGGCCAGGGCACCCCAAATGCCAAGGGTGGGAGCCAGGATGGGGATGGGACATGCCCAAACCCCATGAGTCATGGACCAGAGTGGAACAGGGCACCCCTAACGTCATGGGTGGAAACCAGGATGGGGAAAGGACACGCCCAAACCCCATGAGTCAATGGAGCAGAGTGGAATAGGGCACCCCAAACCCTGTGGGTCAGGTGTAGAACAGGAGCAGGCTACCCCCAAACCCCATGGATTGGGTGCAGGAGAGGAACAGGGCACCCTAAGTCCTGCAGAACACGTTCAGGATGGGGCAGGACACTCCCAAACCTCACAGCTCAGGGACCAGACGGGGCCAGGGCACCCCAAATGCCATGGGTGGAAGCCAGGATGGGGACAGGACACACCCAAACCCCAAGAGTCATGGACCAGAGTGGAACAGGGCACCCCAAACCCCATGGGTGGAAGCTAGTATGGGGACAGGACACCCCCAAACCCCACAACTCATAGACCAGAGTGGAACAGGGCACCCCAAACGCCATGGGTGGAAGCCAGGATGGGGACAGGACACCCGCAAACCGCATGGGTCATGGAGCAGACTGGAACAGGGCACCGCAAACCCTGTGGGTCAGGTGTAGAACAGGAGCAGGCTACCCCCAAACCCCATGGATTGGGTGCAGGAGAGGAACAGGGCACCCTAAGTCCTGCAGAACACGTTCAGGATGGGGCAGGACACTCCCAAACCTCACAGCTCAGGGACCAGACGGGGCCAGGGCACCCCAAATGCCATGGGTGGAAGCCAGGATGGGGACAGGACACACCCAAACCCCAAGAGTCATGGACCAGAGTGGAACAGGGCACCCCAAACCCCATGGGTGGAAGCCAGGATGGGGACAGGACACCCCCAAACCCCACAACTCATAGACCAGAGTGGAACAGGGCACCCCAAACGCCATGGGTGGAAGCCAGGATGGGGACAGGACACCCGCAAACCGCATGGGTCATGGACCAGACAGGGCAAGGGCACCCCAAACGCCATGGGTGGAAGCCAGGATGGGGAAAGGACACCCCCAAACCCCATGAGTCATGGAGCAGACTGGAACAGGGCACCGCAAACCCTGTGGGTCAGGTGTAGAACAGGAGCAGGCTACCCCCAAACCCCATGGATTGGGTGCAGGAGAGGAACAGGGCACCCTAAGTCCTGCAGAACACGTTCAGGATGGGGGCAGGACACCCCCAAACCTCACAGCTCAGGGACCAGACGGGGCCAGGGCACCCCAAATGCCATGGGTGGAAGCCAGGATGGGGCAGGACACTCCCAAACCTCACAGCTCAGGGACCAGACGGGGCCAGGGCACCCCAAATGCCATGGGTGGAAGCCAGGATGGGGACAGGACACACCCAAACCCCAAGAGTCATGGACCAGAGTGGAACAGGGCACCCCAAACCCCATGGGTGGAAGCCAGGATGGGGACAGGACACCCCCAAACCCCACAACTCATAGACCAGAGTGGAACAGGGCACCCCAAACGCCATGGGTGGAAGCCAGGATAGGGACAGGACACCCGCAAACCGCATGGGTCATGGAGCAGACAGGGCAAGGGCACCCCAAACGCCATGGGTGGAAGCCAGGATGGGGAAAGGAGACCCCCAAACCCCATGAGTCATGGAGCAGACTGGAACAGGGCACCGCAAACCCTGTGGGTCAGGTGTAGAACAGGAGCAGGCTACCCCCAAACCCCATGGATTGGGTGCAGGAGAGGAACAGGGCACCCTAAGTCCTGCAGAACACGTTCAGGATGGGGGCAGGACACCCCCAAACCTCACAGCTCAGGGACCAGACGGGGCCAGGGCACCCCAAATGCCATGGGTGGAAGCCAGGATGGGGACAGGACACACCCAAACCCCAAGAGTCATGGACCAGAGTGGAACAGGGCACCCCAAACCCCATGGGTGGAAGCCAGGATGGAGACAGGACACCCCCAAACCCCACAACTCATAGACCAGAGTGGAACAGGGCACCCCAAACGCCATGGGTGGAAGCCAGGATGGGGACAGGACACCCGCAAACCGCATGGGTCATGGACCAGACAGGGCAAGGGCACCCCAAACGCCATGGGTGGAAGCCAGGATGGGGAAAGGAGACCCCCAAACCCCATGAGTCATGGAGCAGACTGGAACAGGGCACCGCAAACCCTGTGGGTCAGGTGTAGAACAGGAGCAGGCTACCCCCAAACCCCATGGATTGGGTGCAGGACAGGAACAGGGCACCCTAAGTCCTGCAGAACACGTTCAGGATGGGGCAGGACACCCCCAAACCTCACAGCTCAGGGACCAGACGGGGCCAGGGCACCCCAAATGCCATGGGTGGAAGCCAGGATGGGGACAGGACACCCCCAAACCCCACAACTCATAGACCAGAGTGGAACAGGGCACCCCTAACGCCATGGGTGGAAGCCAGGATGGGGACAGGACACCCGCAAACCGCATGGGTCATGGAGCAGACTGGAACAGGGCACCGCAAACCCTGTGGGTCAGGTGTAGAACAGGAGCAGGCTACCCCCAAACCCCATGGATTGGGTGCAGGAGAGGAACAGGGCACCCTAAGTCCTGCAGAAAACGTTCAGGATGGGGGCAGGACACCCCCAAACCTCACAGCTCAGTGACAAGACGGGGCCAGGGCACCCCAAATGCCAAGGGTGGGAGCCAGGATGGGGATGGGACATGCCCAAACCCCATGAGTCAATGGACCAGAGAGGAATAGGGCACCCCAAACCCTGTGGGTCAGGTGTAGAACAGGAGCAGGCTACCCCCAAACCCCATGGATTGGGTGCAGGACAGGAACAGGGCACCCTAAGTCCTGCAGAACACGTTCAGGATGGGGCAGGACACTCCCAAACCTCACAGCTCAGGGACCAGACGGGGCCAGGGCACCCCAAATGCCATGGGTGGAAGCCAGGATGGGGACAGGACACACCCAAACCCCAAGAGTCATGGACCAGAGTGGAACAGGGCACCCCAAACCCCATGGGTGGAAGCCAGGATGGGGACAGGACACCCCCAAACCCCACAACTCATAGACCAGAGTGGAACAGGGCACCCCAAACGCCATGGGTGGAAGCCAGGATGGGGACAGGACACCCGCAAACCGCATGGGTCATGGACCAGACAGGGCAAGGGCACCCCAAACGCCATGGGTGGAAGCCAGGATGGGGAAAGGACACGCCCAAACCCCATGAGTCATGGAGCAGACTGGAACAGGGCACTGCAAACCCTGTGGGTCAGGTGTAGAACAGGAGCAGGCTACCCCCAAACCCCATGGATTGGGTGCAGGAGAGGAACAGGGCACCCTAAGTCCTGCAGAACACGTTCAGGATGGGGCAGGACAAACCCAAACCTCACAGCTCAGGGACCAGACGGGGCCAGGGCACCCCAAATGCCATGGGTGGAAGCCAGGATGGGGACAGGACACACCCAAACCCCAAGAGTCATGGACCAGAGTGGAACAGGGCACCCCAAACCCCATGGGTGGAAGCCAGGATGGGGACAGGACACCCCCAACCCCCACAACTCATAGACCAGAGTGGAACAGGGCACCCCTAACGCCATGGGTGGAAGCCAGGATGGGGACAGGACACCCGCAAACCGCATGGGTCATGGAGCAGACTGGAACAGGGCACCGCAAACCCTGTGGGTCAGGTGTAGAACAGGAGCAGGCTACCCCCAAACCCCATGGATTGGGTGCAGGAGAGGAACAGGGCACCCTAAGTCCTGCAGAAAACGTTCAGGATGGGGGCAGGACACCCCCAAACCTCACAGCTCAGTGACAAGACGGGGCCAGGGCACCCCAAATGCCAAGGGTGGGAGCCAGGATGGGGATGGGACATGCCCAAACCCCATGAGTCATGGACCAGAGTGGAACAGGGCACCCCTAACGTCATGGGTGGAAACCAGGATGGGGAAAGGACACGCCCAAACCCCATGAGTCAATGGAGCAGAGTGGAATAGGGCACCCCAAACCCTGTGGGTCAGGTGTAGAACAGGAGCAGGCTACCCCCAAACCCCATGGATTGGGTGCAGGAGAGGAACAGGGCACCCTAAGTCCTGCAGAACACGTTCAGGATGGGGCAGGACACTCCCAAACCTCACAGCTCAGGGACCAGACGGGGCCAGGGCACCCCAAATGCCATGGGTGGAAGCCAGGATGGGGACAGGACACACCCAAACCCCAAGAGTCATGGACCAGAGTGGAACAGGGCACCCCAAACCCCATGGGTGGAAGCTAGTATGGGGACAGGACACCCCCAAACCCCACAACTCATAGACCAGAGTGGAACAGGGCACCCCAAACGCCATGGGTGGAAGCCAGGATGGGGACAGGACACCCGCAAACCGCATGGGTCATGGAGCAGACTGGAACAGGGCACCGCAAACCCTGTGGGTCAGGTGTAGAACAGGAGCAGGCTACCCCCAAACCCCATGGATTGGGTGCAGGAGAGGAACAGGGCACCCTAAGTCCTGCAGAACATGTTCAGGATGGGGCAGGACACTCCCAAACCTCACAGCTCAGGGACCAGACGGGGCCAGGGCACCCCAAATGCCATGGGTGGAAGCCAGGATGGGGACAGGACACACCCAAACCCCAAGAGTCATGGACCAGAGTGGAACAGGGCACCCCAAACCCCATGGGTGGAAGCCAGGATGGGGACAGGACACCCCCAAACCCCACAACTCATAGACCAGAGTGGAACAGGGCACCCCAAACGCCATGGGTGGAAGCCAGGATGGGGACAGGACACCCGCAAACCGCATGGGTCATGGACCAGACAGGGCAAGGGCACCCCAAACGCCATGGGTGGAAGCCAGGATGGGGAAAGGACACCCCCAAACCCCATGAGTCATGGAGCAGACTGGAACAGGGCACCGCAAACCCTGTGGGTCAGGTGTAGAACAGGAGCAGGCTACCCCCAAACCCCATGGATTGGGTGCAGGAGAGGAACAGGGCACCCTAAGTCCTGCAGAACACGTTCAGGATGGGGGCAGGACACCCCCAAACCTCACAGCTCAGGGACCAGACGGGGCCAGGGCACCCCAAATGCCATGGGTGGAAGCCAGGATGGGGCAGGACACTCCCAAACCTCACAGCTCAGGGACCAGACGGGGCCAGGGCACCCCAAATGCCATGGGTGGAAGCCAGGATGGGGACAGGACACACCCAAACCCCAAGAGTCATGGACCAGAGTGGAACAGGGCACCCCAAACCCCATGGGTGGAAGCCAGGATGGGGACAGGACACCCCCAAACCCCACAACTCATAGACCAGAGTGGAACAGGGCACCCCAAACGCCATGGGTGGAAGCCAGGATAGGGACAGGACACCCGCAAACCGCATGGGTCATGGAGCAGACAGGGCAAGGGCACCCCAAACGCCATGGGTGGAAGCCAGGATGGGGAAAGGAGACCCCCAAACCCCATGAGTCATGGAGCAGACTGGAACAGGGCACCGCAAACCCTGTGGGTCAGGTGTAGAACAGGAGCAGGCTACCCCCAAACCCCATGGATTGGGTGCAGGAGAGGAACAGGGCACCCTAAGTCCTGCAGAACACGTTCAGGATGGGGGCAGGACACCCCCAAACCTCACAGCTCAGGGACCAGACGAGGCCAGGGCACCCCAAATGCCATGGGTGGAAGCCAGGATGGGGACAGGACACACCCAAACCCCAAGAGTCATGGACCAGAGTGGAACAGGGAACCCCAAACCCCATGGGTGGAAGCCAGGATGGAGACAGGACACCCCCAAACCCCACAACTCATAGACCAGAGTGGAACAGGGCACCCCAAACGCCATGGGTGGAAGCCAGGATGGGGACAGGACACCCGCAAACCGCATGGGTCATGGACCAGACAGGGCAAGGGCACCCCAAACGCCATGGGTGGAAGCCAGGATGGGGAAAGGAGACCCCCAAACCCCATGAGTCATGGAGCAGACTGGAACAGGGCACCGCAAACCCTGTGGGTCAGGTGTAGAACAGGAGCAGGCTACCCCCAAACCCCATGGATTGGGTGCAGGACAGGAACAGGGCACCCTAAGTCCTGCAGAACACGTTCAGGATGGGGCAGGACACCCCCAAACCTCACAGCTCAGGGACCAGACGGGGCCAGGGCACCCCAAATGCCATGGGTGGAAGCCAGGATGGGGACAGGACACCCCCAAACCCCACAACTCATAGACCAGAGTGGAACAGGGCACCCCTAACGCCATGGGTGGAAGCCAGGATGGGGACAGGACACCCGCAAACCGCATGGGTCATGGAGCAGACTGGAACAGGGCACCGCAAACCCTGTGGGTCAGGTGTAGAACAGGAGCAGGCTACCCCCAAACCCCATGGATTGGGTGCAGGAGAGGAACAGGGCACCCTAAGTCCTGCAGAAAACGTTCAGGATGGGGGCAGGACACCCCCAAACCTCACAGCTCAGTGACAAGACGGGGCCAGGGCACCCCAAATGCCAAGGGTGGGAGCCAGGATGGGGATGGGACATGCCCAAACCCCATGAGTCATGGACCAGAGTGGAACAGGGCACCCCTAACGTCATGGGTGGAAACCAGGATGGGGAAAGGACACGCCCAAACCCCATGAGTCAATGGAGCAGAGTGGAATAGGGCACCCCAAACCCTGTGGGTCAGGTGTAGAACAGGAGCAGGCTACCCCCAAACCCCATGGATTGGGTGCAGGACAGGAACAGGGCACCCTAAGTCCTGCAGAACACGTTCAGGATGGGGCAGGACACTCCCAAACCTCACAGCTCAGGGACCAGACGGGGCCAGGGCACCCCAAATGCCATGGGTGGAAGCCAGGATGGGGACAGGACACACCCAAACCCCAAGAGTCATGGACCAGAGTGGAACAGGGCACCCCAAACCCCATGGGTGGAAGCCAGGATGGGGACAGGACACCCCCAACCCCCACAACTCATGGACCAGAGTGGAACAGGGCACCCCTAACGCCATGGGTGGAAGCCAGGATAGGGACAGGACACCTGCAAACTGCATGGGTCATGGACCAGACAGGGCAAGGGCACCCCAAACGCCATGGGTGGAAGCCAGGATGGGGAAAGGACACGCCCAAACCCCATGAGTCATGGAGCAGACTGGAACAGGGCACCGCAAACCCTGTGGGTCAGGTGTAGAACAGGAGCAGGCTACCCCCAAACCCCATGGATTGGGTGCAGGAGAGGAACAGGGCACCCTAAGTCCTGCAGAACACGTTCAGGATGGGGCAGGACACTCCCAAACCTCACAGCTCAGGGACCAGACGGGGCCAGGGCACCCCAAATGCCATGGGTGGAAGCCAGGATGGGGACAGGACACACCCAAACCCCAAGAGTCATGGACCAGAGTGGAACAGGGCACCCCAAACCCCATGGGTGGAAGCCAGGATGGGGACAGGACACCCCCAACCCCCAAAACTCATAGACCAGAGTGGAACAGGGCACCCCAAACGCCATGGGTGGAAGCCAGGATAGGGACAGGACACCTGCAAACCGCATGGGTCATGGACCAGACAGGGCAAGGGCACCCCAAACGCCATGGGTGGAAGCCAGGATGGGGAAAGGAGACCCCCAAACCCCATGAGTCATGGAGCAGACTGGAACAGGGCACTGCAAACCCTGTGGGTCAGGTGTAGAACAGGAGCAGGCTACCCCCAAACCCCATGGATTGGGTGCAGGAGAGGAACAGGGCACCCTAAGTCCTGCAGAACACGTTCAGGATGGGGGCAGGACACCCCCAAACCTCACAGCTCAGGGACCAGACGGGGCCAGGGCACCCCAAATGCCATGGGTGGAAGCCAGGATGGGGACAGGACACACCCAAACCCCAAGAGTCATGGACCAGAGTGGAACAGGGCACCCCAAACGCCATGGGTGGAAGCCAGGATGGAGACAGGACACCCCCAAACCCCACAACTCATAGACCAGAGTGGAACAGGGCACCCCAAACGCCATGGGTGGAAGCCAGGATGGGGACAGGACACCCGCAAACCGCATGGGTCATGGACCAGACAGGGCAAGGGCACCCCAAACGCCATGGGTGGAAGCCAGGATGGGGAAAGGACACCCCCAAACCCCATGAGTCATGGAGCAGACTGGAACAGGGCACCGCAAACCCTGTGGGTCAGGTGTAGAACAGGAGCAGGCTACCCCCAAACCCCATGGATTGGGTGCAGGAGAGGAACAGGGCACCCTAAGTCCTGCAGAACACGTTCAGGATGGGGCAGGACACTCCCAAACCTCACAGCTCAGGGACCAGACGGGGCCAGGGCACCCCAAATGCCATGGGTGGAAGCCAGGATGGGGACAGGACACCCCCAAACCCCACAACTCATAGACCAGAGTGGAACAGGGCACCCCTAACGCCATGGGTGGAAGCCAGGATGGGGACAGGACACCCGCAAACCGCATGGGTCATGGAGCAGACTGGAACAGGGCACCGCAAACCCTGTGGGTCAGGTGTAGAACAGGAGCAGGCTACCCCCAAACCCCATGGATTGGGTGCAGGAGAGGAACAGGGCACCCTAAGTCCTGCAGAAAACGTTCAGGATGGGGGCAGGACACCCCCAAACCTCACAGCTCAGTGACAAGACGGGGCCAGGGCACCCCAAATGCCAAGGGTGGGAGCCAGGATGGGGATGGGACATGCCCAAACCCCATGAGTCATGCACCAGAGTGGAACAGGGCACCCCTAACGTCATGGGTGGAAACCAGGATGGGGAAAGGACACGCCCAAACCCCAAGAGTCATGGACCAGAGTGGAACAGGGCACCCCAAACGCCATGGGTGGAAGCCAGGATGGGGACAGGACACCCCCAAACCCCACAACTCATAGACCAGAGTGGAACAGGGCACCCCAAACGCCATGGGTGGAAGCCAGGATGGGGAAAGGACACGCCCAAACCCCATGAGTCATGGAGCAGACTGGAACAGGGCACCGCAAACCCTGTGGGTCAGGTGTAGAACAGGAGCAGGCTACCCCCAAACCCCATGGATTGGGTGCAGGAGAGGAACAGGGCACCCTAAGTCCTGCAGAACACATTCAGGATGGGGCAGGACACCCCCAAACCTCACAGCTCAGGGACCAGACGGGGCCAGGGCACCCCAAATGCCATGGGTGGAAGCCAGGATGGGGACAGGACACCCCCAAACCCCACAACTCATAGACCAGAGTGGAACAGGGCACCCCAAACGCCATGGGTGGAAGCCAGGATGGGGACAGGACACCCGCAAACCGCATGGGTCATGGACCAGACAGGGCAAGGGCACCCCAAACGCCATGGGTGGAAGCCAGGATGGGGAAAGGACACCCCCAAACCCCATGAGTCATGGAGCAGACTGGAACAGGGCACCGCAAACCCTGTGGGTCAGGTGTAGAACAGGAGCAGGCTACCCCCAAACCCCATGGATTGGGTGCAGGAGAGGAACAGGGCACCCTAAGTCCTGCAGAACACGTTCAGGATGGGGGCAGGACACCCCCAAACCTCACAGCTCAGGGACCAGACGGGGCCAGGGCACCCCAAATGCCATGGGTGGAAGCCAGGATGGGGACAGGACACACCCAAACCCCAAGAGTCATGGACCAGAGTGGAACAGGGCACCCCAAACCCCATGGGTGGAAGCCAGGATGGGGACAGGACACCCCCAAACCCCACAACTCATAGACCAGAGTGGAACAGGGCACCCCAAACGCCATGGGTGGAAGCCAGGATGGGGACAGGACACCCGCAAACCGCATGGGTCATGGACCAGACAGGGCAAGGGCACCCCAAACGCCATGGGTGGAAGCCAGGATGGGGAAAGGACACGCCCAAACCCCATGAGTCATGGAGCAGACTGGAACAGGGCACCGCAAACCCTGTGGGTCAGGTGTAGAACAGGAGCAGGCTACCCCCAAACCCCATGGATTGGGTGCAGGAGAGGAACAGGGCACCCTAAGTCCTGCAGAACACGTTCAGGATGGGGCAGGACACCCCCAAACCTCACAGCTCAGGGACCAGACGGGGCCAGGGCACCCCAAATGCCATGGGTGGAAGCCAGGATGGGGACAGGACACCCCCAAACCCCACAACTCATAGACCAGAGTGGAACAGGGCACCCCAAACGCCATGGGTGGAAGCCAGGATGGGGACAGGACACCCGCAAACCGCATGGGTCATGGAGCAGACTGGAACAGGGCACCGCAAACCCTGTGGGTCAGGTGTAGAACAGGAGCAGGCTACCCCCAAACCCCATGGATTGGGTGCAGGAGAGGAACAGGGCACCCTAAGTCCTGCAGAAAACGTTCAGGATGGGGGCAGGACACCCCCAAACCTCACAGCTCAGGGACAAGACGGGGCCAGGGCACCCCAAATGCCAAGGGTGGGAGCCAGGATGGGGATGGGACATGCCCAAACCCCATGAGTCATGGAGCAGAGTGGAACAGGGCACCCCTAACGTCATGGGTGGAAACCAGGATGGGGAAAGGACACACCCAAACCCCATGAGTCAATGGACCAGAGAGGAATAGAGCACCCCAAACCCTGTGGGTCAGGTGTAGAACAGGAGCAGGCTACCCCCAAACCCCATGGATTGGGTGCAGGAGAGGAACAGGGCACCCTAAGTCCTGCAGAACACGTTCAGGATGGGGCAGGACACTCCCAAACCTCACAGCTCAGGGACCAGACGGGGCCAGGGCACCCCAAATGCCATGGGTGGAAGCCAGGATGGGTACAGGACACCCGCATACCGCATGGGTCATGGACCAGACAGGGCAAGATCAACCCAAACACCATGGGTGGAAGCCAGGATGGGGACAGGACAACCACGAACCCCATGAGTCATGGAGCAGACTGGAACAGGGCACCACAAACCCTGTGGGTCAGGTGTAGAACAGGAGCAGGCTACCCCCAAACCCCATGGATTGGGTGCAGGAGAGGAACAGGGCACCCTAAGTCCTGCAGAACACGTTCAGGATGGGGCAGGACACTCCCAAACCTCACAGCTCAGGGACCAGACGGGGCCAGGGCACCCCAAATGCCATGGGTGGAAGCCAGGATGGGGACAGGACACACCCAAACCCCAAGAGTCATGGACCAGAGTGGAACAGGGCACCCCAAACCCCATGGGTGGAAGCCAGGATGGGGACAGGACACCCCCAAACCCCACAACTCATAGACCAGAGTGGAACAGAGCACCCCAAACGCCATGGGTGGAAGCCAGGATGGGGACAGGACACCCGCAAACCGCATGGGTCATGGACCAGACAGGGCAAGGGCACCCCAAACGCCATGGGTGGAAGCCAGGATGGGGAAAGGACACCCCCAAACCCCATGAGTCATGGAGCAGACTGGAACAGGGCACCGCAAACCCTGTGGGTCAGGTGTAGAACAGGAGCAGGCTACCCCCAAACCCCATGGATTGGGTGCAGGAGAGGAACAGGGCACCCTAAGTCCTGCAGAACACGTTCAGGATGGGGCAGGACACCCCCAAACCTCACAGCTCAGTGACAAGACGAGGCCAGGGCACCCCAAATGCCAAGGGTGGGAGCCAGGATGGGGATGGGACATGCCCAAACCCCAAGAGTCATGGACCAGAGTGGAACAGGGCACCCCAAACCCCATGGGTGGAAACCAGGATGGGGAAAGGACACCCCCAAACCCCATGAGTCAATGGACCAGAGAGGAATAGGGCACCCCAAACCCTGTGGGTCAGGTGTAGAACAGGAGCAGGCTACCCCCAAACCCCATGGATTGGGTGCAGGAGAGGAACAGGGCACCCTAAGTCCTGCAGAACACGTTCAGGATGGGGCAGGACACTCCCAAACCTCACAGCTCAGGGACCAGACGGGGCCAGGGCACCCCAAATGCCATGGGTGGAAGCCAGGATGGGGACAGGACACACCCAAACCCCAAGAGTCATGGACCAGAGTGGAACAGGGCACCCCAAACCCCATGGGTGGAAGCTAGTATGGGGACAGGACACCCCCAAACCCCACAACTCATAGACCAGAGTGGAACAGGGCACCCCAAACGCCATGGGTGGAAGCCAGGATGGGGACAGGACACCCGCAAACCGCATGGGTCATGGACCAGACAGGGCAAGGGCGCCCCAAACGCCATGGGTGGAAGCCAGGATGGGGACAGGACACCCCCAAACCCCACAACTCATAGACCAGAGTGGAACAGGGCACCCCAAACGCCATGGGTGGAAGCCAGGATGGGGACAGGACACCCGCAAACCGCATAGGTCATGGACCAGACTGGAACAGGGCACCGCAAACCCTGTGGGTCAGGTGTAGAACAGGAGCAGGCTACCCCCAAACCCCATGGATTGGGTGCAGGAGAGGAACAGGGCTCCCTAAGTCCTGCAGAACACGTTCAGGATGGGGCAGGACACTCCCAAACCTCACAGCTCAGGGACCAGACGGGGCCAGGGCACCCCAAATGCCATGGGTGGAAGCCAGGATGGGGACAGGACACACCCAAACCCCAAGAGTCATGGACCAGAGTGGAACAGGGCACCCCAAACCCCATGGGTGGAAGCCAGGATGGGGACAGGACACCCCCAAACCCCACAACTCATAGACCAGAGTGGAACAGGGCACCCCAAACGCCATGGGTGGAAGCCAGGATGGGGACAGGACACCCGCAAACCGCATGGGTCATGGACCAGACAGGGCAAGGGCACCCCAAACGCCATGGGTGGAAGCCAGGATGGGGAAAGGACACCCCCAAACCCCATGAGTCATGGAGCAGACTGGAACAGGGCACCGCAAACCCTGTGGGTCAGGTGTAGAACAGGAGCAGGCTACCCCCAAACCCCATGGATTGGGTGCAGGAGAGGAACAGGGCACCCTAAGTCCTGCAGAACACGTTCAGGATGGGGGCAGGACACCCCCAAACCTCACAGCTCAGGGACCAGACGGGGCCAGGGCACCCCAAATGCCATGGGTGGAAGCCAGGATGGGGACAGGACACACCCAAACCCCAAGAGTCATGGACCAGAGTGGAACAGGGCACCCCAAACCCCATGGGTGGAAGCCAGGATGGGGACAGGACACACCCAAACCCCAAGAGTCATGGACCAGAGTGGAACAGGGCACCCCAAACCCCATGGGTGGAAGCCAGGATGGGGACAGGACACCCCCAAACCGCATGGGTCATGGACCAGACAGGGCAAGAGCAACCCAAACACCATGGGTGGAAGCCAGGATGGGGACAGGACAACCACGAACCCCATGAGTCATGGAGCAGACTGGAACAGGGCACCACAAACCCTGTGGGTCAGGTGTAGAACAGGAGCAGGCTACCCCCAAACCCCATGGATTGGGTGCAGGAGAGGAACAGGGCACCCTAAGTCCTGCAGAACACGTTCAGGATGGGGCAGGACACTCCCAAACCTCACAGCTCAGGGACCAGACGGAGCCAGGGCACCCCAAATGCCATGGGTGGAAGCCAGGATGGGGACAGGACACACCCAAACCCCAAGAGTCATGGACCAGAGTGGAACAGGGCACCCCAAACCCCATGGGTGGAAGCCAGGATGGGGACAGGACACCCGCAAACCGCATGGGTCATGGACCAGACAGGGCAAGGGCACCCCAAACGCCATGGGTGGAAGCCAGGATGGGGAAAGGACACCCCCAAACCCCATGAGTCATGGAGCAGACTGGAACAGGGCACCGCAAACCCTGTGGGTCAGGTGTAGAACAGGAGCAGGCTACCCCCAAACCCCATGGATTGGGTGCAGGAGAGGAACAGGGCACCCTAAGTCCTGCAGAACACGTTCAGGATGGGGGCAGGACACTCCCAAACCTCACAGCTCAGGGACCAGACGGAGCCAGGGCACCCCAAATGCCATGGGTGGAAGCCAGGATGGGGACAGGACACACCCAAACCCCAAGAGTCATGGACCAGAGTGGAACAGGGCACCCCAAACCCCATGGGTGGAAGCCAGGATGGGGACAGGACACCCCCAAACCCCACAACTCATAGACCAGAGTGGAACAGGGCACCCCAAACCCCATGGGTGGAAGCCAGGATGGGGACAGGACACCCGCAAACCCCACAACTCATAGACCAGAGTGGAACAGGGCACCCCAAACGCCATGGGTGTAAGCCAGGATGGGGACAGGACACCCGCAAACCGCATGGGTCATGGACCAGACAGGGCAAGGGCACCCCAAACGCCATGGGTGGAAGCCAGGATGGGGAAAGGACACCCCCAAACCCCATGAGTCATGGAGCAGACTGGAACAGGGCACCGCAAACCCTGTGGGTCAGGTGTAGAACAGGAGCAGGCTACCCCCAAACCCCATGGATTGGGTGCAGGAGAGGAACAGGGCACCCTAAGTCCTGCAGAACACGTTCAGGATGGGGCAGGACACTCCCAAACCTCACAGCTCAGGGACCAGACGGGGCCAGGGCACCCCAAATGCCATGGGTGGAAGCCAGGATGGGGACAGGACACACCCAAACCCCAAGAGTCATGGACCAGAGTGGAACAGGGCACCCCAAACCCCATGGGTGGAAGCCAGGATGGGGACAGGACACCCCCAACCCCCACAACTCATAGACCAGAGTGGAACAGGGCACCCCAAACGCCATGGGTGGAAGCCAGGATAGGGACAGGACACCCGCAAACCGCATGGGTCATGGACCAGACAGGGCAAGGGCACCCCAAACGCCATGGGTGGAAGCCAGGATGGGGAAAGGACACGCCCAAACCCCATGAGTCATGGAGCAGACTGGAACAGGGCACCGCAAACCCTGTGGGTCAGGTGTAGAACAGGAGCAGGCTACCCCCAAACCCCATGGATTGGGTGCAGGAGAGGAACAGGGCACCCTAAGTCCTGCAGAACACGTTCAGGATGGGGGCAGGACACCCCCAAACCTCACAGCTCAGGGACCAGACGGGGCCAGGGCACCCCAAATGCCATGGGTGGAAGCCAGGATGGGGACAGGACACACCCAAACCCCAAGAGTCATGGACCAGAGTGGAACAGGGCACCCCAAACCCCATGGGTGGAAGCCAGGATGGGGACAGGACACACCCAAACCCCAAGAGTCATGGACCAGAGTGGAACAGGGCACCCCAAACCCCATGGGTGGAAGCCAGGATGGGGACAGGACACCCGCAAACCGCATGGGTCATGGACCAGACAGGGCAAGAGCAACCCAAACACCATGGGTGGAAGCCAGGATGGGGACAGGACAACCACGAACCCCATGAGTCATGGAGCAGACTGGAACAGGGCACCACAAACCCTGTGGGTCAGGTGTAGAACAGGAGCAGGCTACCCCCAAACCCCATGGATTGGGTGCAGGAGAGGAACAGGGCACCCTAAGTCCTGCAGAACACGTTCAGGATGGGGCAGGACACTCCCAAACCTCACAGCTCAGGGACCAGACGGGGCCAGGGCACCCCAAATGCCATGGGTGGAAGCCAGGATGGGGACAGGACACACCCAAACCCCAAGAGTCATGGACCAGAGTGGAACAGGGCACCCCAAACCCCATGGGTGGAAGCCAGGATGGGGACAGGACACACCCAAACCCCAAGAGTCATGGACCGGAGTGGAACAGGGCACCCCAAACCCCATGGGTGGAAGCCAGGATGGGGACAGGACACCCCCAAACCGCATGGGTCATGGACCAGACAGGGCAAGAGCAACCCAAACACCATGGGTGGAAGCCAGGATGGGGACAGGACAACCACGAACCCCATGAGTCATGGAGCAGACTGGAACAGGGCACCACAAACCCTGTGGGTCAGGTGTAGAACAGGAGCAGGCTACCCCCAAACCCCATGGATTGGGTGCAGGAGAGGAACAGGGCACCCTAAGTCCTGCAGAACACGTTCAGGATGGGGCAGGACACTCCCAAACCTCACAGCTCAGGGACCAGACGGGGCCAGGGCACCCCAAATGCCATGGGTGGAAGCCAGGATGGGGCAGGACACTCCCAAACCTCACAGCTCAGGGACCAGACGGGGCCAGGGCACCCCAAATGCCATGGGTGGAAGCCAGGATGGGGACAGGACACACCCAAACCCCAAGAGTCATGGACCAGAGTGGAACAGGGCACCCCAAACCCCATGGGTGGAAGCCAGGATGGGGACAGGACACCCCCAAACCCCACAACTCATAGACCAGAGTGGAACAGGGCACCCCAAACGCCATGGGTGGAAGCCAGGATGGGGACAGGACACCCGCAAACCGCATGGGTCATGGACCAGACAGGGCAAGGGCACCCCAAACGCCATGGGTGGAAGCCAGGATGGGGAAAGGAGACCCCCAAACCCCATGAGTCATGGAGCAGACTGGAACAGGGCACCGCAAACCCTGTGGGTCAGGTGTAGAACAGGAGCAGGCTACCCCCAAACCCCATGGATTGGGTGCAGGAGAGGAACAGGGCACCCTAAGTCCTGCAGAACACGTTCAGGATGGGGCAGGACACCCCCAAACCTCACAGCTCAGGGACCAGACGGAGCCAGGGCACCCCAAATGCCATGGGTGGAAGCCAGGATGGGGACAGGACACACCCAAACCCCAAGAGTCATGGACCAGAGTGGAACAGGGCACCCCAAACCCCATGGGTGGAAGCCAGGATGGGGACAGGACACCCGCAAACCGCATGGGTCATGGACCAGACAGGGCAAGGGCACCCCAAACGCCATGGGTGGAAGCCAGGATGGGGAAAGGAGACCCCCAAACCCCATGAGTCATGGAGCAGACTGGAACAGGGCACCGCAAACCCTGTGGGTCAGGTGTAGAACAGGAGCAGGCTACCCCCAAACCCCATGGATTGGGTGCAGGAGAGGAACAGGGCACCCTAAGTCCTGCAGAACACGTTCAGGATGGGGCAGGACACTCCCAAACCTCACAGCTCAGGGACCAGACGGAGCCAGGGCACCCCAAATGCCATGGGTGGAAGCCAGGATGGGGACAGGACACACCCAAACCCCAAGAGTCATGGACCAGAGTGGAACAGGGCACCCCAAACCCCATGGGTGGAAGCCAGGATGGGGACAGGACACCCCCAAACCCCACAACTCATAGACCAGAGTGGAACAGTGCACCCCAAACGCCATGGGTGGAAGCCAGGATGGGGACAGGACACCCGCAAACCGCATGGGTCATGGACCAGACAGGGCAAGGGCACCCCAAACGCCATGGGTGGAAGCCAGGATGGGGAAAGGACACCCCCAAACCCCATGAGTCATGGAGCAGACTGGAACAGGGCACCGCAAACCCTGTGGGTCAGGTGTAGAACAGGAGCAGGCTACCCCCAAACCCCATGGATTGGGTGCAGGAGAGGAACAGGGCACCCTAAGTCCTGCAGAACACGTTCAGGATGGGGCAGGACACTCCCAAACCTCACAGCTCAGGGACCAGACGGGGCCAGGGCACCCCAAATGCCATGGGTGGAAGCCAGGATGGGGACAGGACACACCCAAACCCCAAGAGTCATGGACCAGAGTGGAACAGGGCACCCCAAACCCCATGGGTGGAAGCCAGGATGGGGACAGGACACCCCCAACCCCCACAACTCATAGACCAGAGTGGAACAGGGCACCCCAAACGCCATGGGTGGAAGCCAGGATAGGGACAGGACACCCGCAAACCGCATGGGTCATGGACCAGACAGGGCAAGGGCACCCCAAACGCCATGGGTGGAAGCCAGGATGGGGAAAGGAGACCCCCAAACCCCATGAGTCATGGAGCAGACTGGAACAGGGCACCGCAAACCCTGTGGGTCAGGTGTAGAACAGGAGCAGGCTACCCCCAAACCCCATGGATTGGGTGCAGGAGAGGAACAGGGCACCCTAAGTCCTGCAGAACACGTTCAGGATGGGGGCAGGACACCCCCAAACCTCACAGCTCAGGGACCAGACGGGGCCAGGGCACCCCAAATGCCATGGGTGGAAGCCAGGATGGGGACAGGACACACCCAAACCCCAAGAGTCATGGACCAGAGTGGAACAGGGCACCCCAAACCCCATGGGTGGAAGCCAGGATGGGGACAGGACACACCCAAACCCCAAGAGTCATGGACCAGAGTGGAACAGGGCACCCCAAACCCCATGGGTGGAAGCCAGGATGGGGACAGGACACCCGCAAACCGCATGGGTCATGGACCAGACAGGGCAAGAGCAACCCAAACACCATGGGTGGAAGCCAGGATGGGGACAGGACAACCACGAACCCCATGAGTCATGGAGCAGACTGGAACAGGGCACCACAAACCCTGTGGGTCAGGTGTAGAACAGGAGCAGGCTACCCCCAAACCCCATGGATTGGGTGCAGGAGAGGAACAGGGCACCCTAAGTCCTGCAGAACACGTTCAGGATGGGGCAGGACACTCCCAAACCTCACAGCTCAGGGACCAGACGGGGCCAGGGCACCCCAAATGCCATGGGTGGAAGCCAGGATGGGGACAGGACACACCCAAACCCCGAGAGTCATGGACCAGAGTGGAACAGGGCACCCCAAACCCCATGGGTGGAAGCCAGGATGGGGACAGGACACACCCAAACCCCAAGAGTCATGGACCGGAGTGGAACAGGGCACCCCAAACCCCATGGGTGGAAGCCAGGATGGGGACAGGACACCCCCAAACCGCATGGGTCATGGACCAGACAGGGCAAGAGCAACCCAAACACCATGGGTGGAAGCCAGGATGGGGACAGGACAACCACGAACCCCATGAGTCATGGAGCAGACTGGAACAGGGCACCCCAAACCCTGTGGGTCAGGTGTAGAACAGGAGCAGGCTACCCCCAAACCCCATGGATTGGGTGCAGGAGAGGAACAGGGCACCCTAAGTCCTGCAGAACACGTTCAGGATGGGGCAGGACACTCCCAAACCTCACAGCTCAGGGACCAGACGGGGCCAGGGCACCCCAAATGCCATGGGTGGAAGCCAGGATGGGGCAGGACACTCCCAAACCTCACAGCTCAGGGACCAGACGGGGCCAGGGCACCCCAAATGCCATGGGTGGAAGCCAGGATGGGGACAGGACACACCCAAACCCCAAGAGTCATGGACCAGAGTGGAACAGGGCACCCCAAACCCCATGGGTGGAAGCCAGGATGGGGACAGGACACCCCCAAACCCCACAACTCATAGACCAGAGTGGAACAGGGCACCCCAAACGCCATGGGTGGAAGCCAGGATGGGGACAGGACACCCGCAAACCGCATGGGTCATGGACCAGACAGGGCAAGGGCACCCCAAACGCCATGGGTGGAAGCCAGGATGGGGAAAGGAGACCCCCAAACCCCATGAGTCATGGAGCAGACTGGAACAGGGCACCGCAAACCCTGTGGGTCAGGTGTAGAACAGGAGCAGGCTACCCCCAAACCCCATGGATTGGGTGCAGGAGAGGAACAGGGCACCCTAAGTCCTGCAGAACACGTTCAGGATGGGGGCAGGACACCCCCAAACCTCACAGCTCAGGGACCAGATGGGGCCAGGGCACCCCAAATGCCATGGGTGGAAGCCAGGATGGGGACAGGACACACCCAAACCCCAAGAGTCATGGACCAGAGTGGAACAGGGCACCCCAAACCCCATGGGTGGAAGCCAGGATGGGGACAGGACACACCCAAACCCCAAGAGTCATGGACCAGAGTGGAACAGGGCACCCCAAACCCCATGGGTGGAAGCCAGGATGGGGACAGGACACCCGCAAACCGCATGGGTCATGGACCAGACAGGGCAAGAGCAACCCAAACACCATGGGTGGAAGCCAGGATGGGGACAGGACAACCACGAACCCCATGAGTCATGGAGCAGACTGGAACAGGGCACCACAAACCCTGTGGGTCAGGTGTAGAACAGGAGCAGGCTACCCCCAAACCCCATGGATTGGGTGCAGGAGAGGAACAGGGCACCCTAAGTCCTGCAGAACACGTTCAGGATGGGGCAGGACACTCCCAAACCTCACAGCTCAGGGACCAGACGGGGCCAGGGCACCCCAAATGCCATGGGTGGAAGCCAGGATGGGGACAGGACACACCCAAACCCCAAGAGTCATGGACCAGAGTGGAACAGGGCACCCCAAACCCCATGGGTGGAAGCCAGGATGGGGACAGGACACCCCCAAACCCCACAACTCATAGACCAGAGTGGAACAGGGCACCCCAAACGCCATGGGTGTAAGCCAGGATGGGGACAGGACACCCGCAAACCGCATGGGTCATGGACCAGACAGGGCAAGGGCACCCCAAACGCCATGGGTGGAAGCCAGGATGGGGAAAGGACACGCCCAAACCCCATGAGTCATGGAGCAGACTGGAACAGGGCACCGCAAACCCTGTGGGTCAGGTGTAGAACAGGAGCAGGCTACCCCCAAACCCCATGGATTGGGTGCAGGAGAGGAACAGGGCACCCTAAGTCCTGCAGAACACGTTCAGGATGGGGGCAGGACACCCCCAAACCTCACAGCTCAGGGACCAGACGGGGCCAGGGCACCCCAAATGCCATGGGTGGAAGCCAGGATGGGGACAGGACACACCCAAACCCCAAGAGTCATGGACCAGAGTGGAACAGGGCACCCCAAACCCCATGGGTGGAAGCCAGGATGGGGACAGGACACACCCAAACCCCAAGAGTCATGGACCAGAGTGGAACAGGGCACCCCAAACCCCATGGGTGGAAGCCAGGATGGGGACAGGACACCCGCAAACCGCATGGGTCATGGAGCAGACAGGGCAAGAGCAACCCAAACACCATGGGTGGAAGCCAGGATGGGGACAGGACAACCACGAACCCCATGAGTCATGGACCTGACTGGAACAGGGCACCACAAACCCTGTGGGTCAGGTGTAGAACAGGAGCAGGCTACCCCCAAACCCCATGGATTGGGTGCAGGAGAGGAACAGGGCACCCTAAGTCCTGCAGAACACGTTCAGGATGGGGCAGGACACTCCCAAACCTCACAGCTCAGGGACCAGACGGGGCCAGGGCACCCCAAATGCCATGGGTGGAAGCCAGGATGGGAACAGGACACACCCAAACCCCAAGAGTCATGGACCAGAGTGGAACAGGGCACCCCAAACCCCATGGGTGGAAGCCAGGATGGGGACAGGACACCCCCAAACCCCACAACTCATAGACCAGAGTGGAACAGGGCACCCCAAACGCCATGGGTGGAAGCCAGGATGGGGACAGGACACCCGCAAACCGCATGGGTCATGGACCAGACAGGGCAAGGGCACCCCAAACGCCATGGGTGGAAGCCAGGATGGGGAAAGGACACGCCCAAACCCCATGAGTCATGGAGCAGACTGGAACAGGGCACCGCAAACCCTGTGGGTCAGGTGTAGAACAGGAGCAGGCTACCCCCAAACCCCATGGATTGGGTGCAGGAGAGGAACAGGGCACCCTAAGTCCTGCAGAACACGTTCAGGATGGGGCAGGACACTCCCAAACCTCACAGCTCAGGGACCAGACGGGGCCAGGGCACCCCAAATGCCATGGGTGGAAGCCAGGATGGGGACAGGACACACCCAAACCCCAAGAGTCATGGACCAGAGTGGAACAGGGCACCCCAAACCCCATGGGTGGAAGCCAGGATGGGGACAGGACACCCCCAAACCCCACAACTCATAGACCAGAGTGGAACAGGGCACCCCAAACGCCATGGGTGGAAGCCAGGATAGGGACAGGACACCCGCAAACCGCATGGGTCATGGACCAGACAGGGCAAGGGCACCCCAAACGCCATGGGTGGAAGCCAGGATGGGGAAAGGAGACCCCCAAACCCCATGAGTCATGGAGCAGACTGGAACAGGGCACCGCAAACCCTGTGGGTCAGGTGTAGAACAGGAGCAGGCTACCCCCAAACCCCATGGATTGGGTGCAGGAGAGGAACAGGGCACCCTAAGTCCTGCAGAACACGTTCAGGATGGGGGCCGGACACTCCCTAACCTCATTGCTCAGGGACCAGACGGGGCCAGGGCACCCCAAATGCCATGGGTGGAAGCCAGGATGGGGACAGGACACACCCAAACCCCAAGAGTCATGGACCAGAGTGGAACAGGGCACCCCAAACCCCATGGGTGGAAGCCAGGATGGGGACAGGACACACCCAAACCCCAAGAGTCATGGACCAGAGTGGAACAGGGCACCCCAAACCCCATGGGTGGAAGCCAGGATGGGGACAGGACACCCGCAAACCGCATGGGTCATGGACCAGACAGGGCAAGAGCAACCCAAACACCATGGGTGGAAGCCAGGATGGGGACAGGACAACCACGAACCCCATGAGTCATGGAGCAGACTGGAACAGGGCACCACAAACCCTGTGGGTCAGGTATAGAACAGGAGCAGGCTACCCCCAAACCCCATGGATTGGGTGCAGGAGAGGAACAGGGCACCCTAAGTCCTGCAGAACACGTTCAGGATGGGGCAGGACACTCCCAAACCTCACAGCTCAGGGACCAGACGGGGCCAGGGCACCCCAAATGCCATGGGTGGAAGCCAGGATGGGGACAGGACACACCCAAACCCCAAGAGTCATGGACCAGAGTGGAACAGGGCACCCCAAACCCCATGGGTGGAAGCCAGGATGGGGACAGGACACCCCCAACCCCCACAACTCATGGACCAGACAGGGCCAGGGCACCCCAAACGCCATGGGTGGAAGCCAGGATGGGGACAGGACACCCGCAAACCGCATGGGTCATGGACCAGACAGGGCAAGGGCACCCCAAATGCCATGGGTGGAAGCCAGGATGGGGAAAGGACACGCCCAAACCCCATGAGTCATGGAGCAGACTGGAACAGGGCACCGCAAACCCTGTGGGTCAGGTGTAGAACAGGAGCAGGCTACCCCCAAACCCCATGGATTGGGTGCAGGAGAGGAACAGGGCACCCTAAGTCCTGCAGAACACGTTCAGGATGGGGGCAGGACACCCCCAAACCTCACAGCTCAGGGACCAGACGGGGCCAGGGCACCCCAAATGCCATGGGTGGAAGCCAGGATGGGGACAGGACACACCCAAACCCCAAGAGTCATGGACCAGAGTGGAACAGGGCACCCCAAACCCCATGGGTGGAAGCCAGGATGGGGACAGGACACACCCAAACCCCAAGAGTCATGGACCAGAGTGGAACAGGGCACCCCAAACCCCATGGGTGGAAGCCAGGATGGGGACAGGACACCCCCAAACCGCATGGGTCATGGACCAGACAGGGCAAGAGCAACCCAAACACCATGGGTGGAAGCCAGGATGGGGACAGGACAACCACGAACCCCATGAGTCATGGAGCAGACTGGAACAGGGCACCGCAAACCCTGTGGGTCAGGTGTAGAACAGGAGCAGGCTACCCCCAAACCCCATGGATTGGGTGCAGGAGAGGAACAGGGCACCCTAACTCCTGCAGAACACTTTCAGGATGGGGGCAGGACACCCCCAAACCTCACAGCTCAGGGACCAGACGGGGCCAGGGCACCCCAAATGCCATGGGTGGAAGCCAGGATGGGGACAGGACACACCCAAACCCCAAGAGTCATGGACCAGAGTGGAACAGGGCACCCCAAACCCCATGGGTGGAAGCCAGGATGGAGACAGGACACCCCCAAACCCCACAACTCATCGAACAGAGTGGAACAGGGCACCCCAAACGCCATGGGTGGAAGCCAGGATGGGGACAGGACACCCGCAAACCGCATGGGTCATGGACCAGACAGGGCAAGGGCACCCCAAACGCCATGGGTGGAAGCCAGGATGGGGAAAGGACACGCCCAAACCCCATGAGTCATGGACCAGACTGGAACAGGGCACCGCAAACCCTGTGGGTCAGGTGTAGAACAGGAGCAGGCTACCCCCAAACCCCATGGATTGGGTGCAGGAGAGGAACAGGGCACCCTAAGTCCTGCAGAACACGTTCAGGATGGGGCAGGACACTCCCAAACCTCACAGCTCAGGGACCAGACGGGGCCAGGGCACCCCAAATGCCATGGGTGGAAGCCAGGATGGGGACAGGACACCCCCAAACCCCACAACTCATAGACCAGAGTGGAACAGGGCACCCCAAACCCCATGGGTGGAAGCCAGGATGGGGACAGGACACCCGCAAACCGCATGGGTCATGGAGCAGACTGGAACAGGGCACCGCAAACCCTGTGGG
Source organism: Platalea minor (assembly GCA_037975005.1). NCBI lineage: Eukaryota > Metazoa > Chordata > Aves > Pelecaniformes > Threskiornithidae > Platalea > Platalea minor. Next base: position 137,161 of record JBBPFK010000107.1, read on the forward strand.
TCAGGTGTAGAACAGGAGCAGGCTACCCCCAAACCCCATGGATTGGGTGCAGGAGAGGAACAGGGCACCCTAAGTCCTGCAGAACACGTTCAGGATGGGGGCAGGACACTCCCAAACCTCACAGCTCAGGGACCAGACGGGGCCAGGGCACCCCAAATGCCATGGGTGGAAGCCAGGATGGGGACAGGACACACCCAAACCCCAAGAGTCATGGACCAGAGTGGAACAGGGCACCCCAAACCCCATGGGTGGAAGCCAGGATGGGGACAGGACACCCCCAAACCCCACAACTCATGTACCAGAGTGGAACAGGGCACCCCAAACGCCATGGGTGGAAGCCAGGATGGGGACAGGACACCCGCAAACCGCATGGGTCATGGACCAGACAGGGCAAGGGCACCCCAAACGCCATGGGTGGAAGCCAGGATGGGGAAAGGACACGCCCAAACCCCATGAGTCATGGAGCAGACTGGAACAGGGCACCGCAAACCCTGTGGGTCAGGTGTAGAACAGGAGCAGGCTACCCCCAAACCCCATGGATTGGGTGCAGGAGAGGAACAGGGCACCCTAAGTCCTGCAGAACACGTTCAGGATGGGGGCAGGACACCCCCAAACCTCACAGCTCAGGGACCAGACGGGGCCAGGGCACCCCAAATGCCATGGGTGGAAGCCAGGATGGGGACAGGACACACCCAAACCCCAAGAGTCATGGACCAGAGTGGAACAGGGCACCCCAAACCCCATGGGTGGAAGCCAGGATGGAGACAGGACACCCCCAAACCCCACAACTCATAGACCAGAGTGGAACAGGGCACCCCAAACGCCATGGGTGGAAGCCAGGATGGGGACAGGACACCCGCAAACCGCATGGGTCATGGACCAGACAGGGCAAGGGCACCCCAAATGCCATGGGTGGAAGCCAGGATGGGGACAGGACACGCCCAAACCCCATGAGTCATGGAGCAGACTGGAACAGGGCACCGCAAACCCTGTGGGATAGGTCTAGAACAGGAGCAGGCTACCCCCAAACCCCATGGATTGGGTGCAGGAGAGGAACAGGGCACCCTAAGTCCTGCAGAACACGTTCAGGCTGGGGGCAGGACACCCCCAAACCTGACAGCTCAGGGACCAGACGGGGCCAGGGCACCCCAAATGCCAAGGGTGGGAGCCAGGATGGGGACGGGACATGCCCAAACCTCATGAGTCATGGATCAGAGTGGAACAGGGCACGCAAAACGCCATGGGTGGAAGCCAGGATGGGGAAAGGACACCCGCAAACCGCATGGGTCATGGAGCAGACTGGAACAGGGCACCGCAAACCCTGTGGGTCAGGTGTAGAACAGGAGCAGGCTACCCCTAAACCCCATGGATTGGGTGCAGGAGAGGAACAGGGCACCCTAAGTCCTGCAGAACACGTTCAGCATGGGGGCAGGACACCCCCAAACCTCGAATGTCACAGACCAGGTGGGGCCAGGGCACCCCAAACCTCACGGGTGGAAACCAGAATGGGAACAGGACACCCCCAACCCCCACAACTCATGGACCAGAGTGGAACAGGGCACCCCAAACGCCATGGGTGGAAGCCAGGATGAGGACAGGACACCCCCAAACCCCATGAGTCATGAAGCAGAGTGGAACAGGGCACCGCAAACCCTGTGGGATAGGTCTAGAACAGGAGCAGGCTACCCCCAAACCCCATGGATTGGGTGCAGGAGAGGAACAGGGCACCCTAAGTCCTGCAGAACACGTTCAGGCTGAGGGCAGGACACCCCCAAACCTCACAGCTCAGGGACCAGACGGGGCCAGGGCACCCCAAATGCCATGGGTGGAAGCCAGGATGGGGACAGGACACACCCAAACCACAAGAGTCATGGACCAGAGTGGAACAGGGCACGCAAAACGCCATGGGTGGAAACCAGGATGGGGAAAGGACACCCCCAAACCCCATGAGTCATGGAGCAGACTGGAACAGGGCACCGCAAACCCTGTGGGTCAGGTGTAGAACAGGAGCAGGCTACCCCTAAACCCCATGGATTGGGTGCAGGACAGGAACAGGGCACCCTAAGTCCTGCAGAACACGTTCAGGATGGGGACAGGACACCTCCAAACCCCGTGAGTCATGGACCAGAGAGGAATAGGGCACCGCAAACCCTGTGGGTCAGGTCTAGAACAGAGGCACGCTACCCCCAGACCCCATGGATGGGGTACAGGACAGGAACAGGGCACCCTAAGTCCTGCAGAGCATGTTCAGGATGGGGGCAGGACACCCCCAAACCTCACAGCTCAGGGACCAGACGGGGCCAGGGCACCCCAAGTGCCAAGGGTGGGAGCCAGGACGGGGACAGGACACCCCCAACCCCCACAACTCATGGACCAAAGTGGAACAGGGCATCCCTAACGCCATGGGTGGAAGCCAGGACGGGGACAGGACACCCCCAAACCGCATGGGTCATGGACCAGACAGGGCAAGGGCACCCCAAACGCCATGGGTGGAAGCCAGGATGGGGAAAGGACACCCCCAAACCCCATGAGTCATGGAGCAGACTGGAACAGGGCACCGCAAACCCTGTGGGTCAGGTGTAGAACAGGAGCAGGCTACCCCCAAACCCCATGGATTGGCTGCAGGACAGGAACAGGGCACCTTAAGTCCTGCAGAACACGTTCAGGATGGGGGCAGGACACCCCCAAACCTCACAGCTCAGGGACCAGATGGGGCCAGGGCACCCCAAATGCCAAGGGTGGGAGCCAGGATGGGGACGGGACATGCCCAAACCTCATGAGTCATGGATCAGAGTGGAACAGGGCACCCCTAACGTCATTGGTGGAAACCAGGATGGGGAAAGGACACGCCCAAACCCCATGAGTCATGGAGCAGACTGGAATAGGGCACCCCAAACCCTGTGGGTCAGGTGTAGAACAGGAGCAGGCTACCCCCAAACCCCATGGATTGGGTGCAGGACAGGAACAGTACACCCTAAAGTCCTGCAGAACACGTTCAGCATGGGGGCAGGACACCCCCAAACCTCGAATGTCACAGACCAGGTGGGGCCAGGGCACCCCAAACCTCACGGGTGGAAACCAGAATGGGATCAGGACACCCCCAAATCCCACAACTCATGGACCCGAGTGGAACAGGGCACCCCAAACGCCATGGGTGGAAGCCAGGATGGGGACAGGACACCCCCAAACCCCATGAGTCATGAAGCAGAGTGGAACAGAGCACCGCAAACCCTGTGGGTCAGGTGTAGAACAGGAGCAGGCTACCCCCAAACCCCATGGATTGGGTGCAGGACAGGAACAGGGCACCCTAAGTCCTGCAGAGCACGTTCAGGATGGGGGCAGGACACCCCCAAACCTCGCATGTCACAGACCTCGTGGGGCCAGGGCACCCCAAATGCCATGGGTGGAAGCCAGGATGGGGACAGGACACCTGCAACCCCCAAAACTCATCGACCAGAGTGGAACAGGGCACCCCAAACGCCATGGGTGGAAGCCAGGATGGGGACAGGACACGCCCAAACCCCACAACTCATGGACCAGAGAGGAATAGGGCACCGCAAACCCTGTGCGTCAGGTGTAGAACAGGAGCAGGCTACCCCCAAACCCCATGGATTGGGTGCAGGAGAGGAACAGTACACCCTAAGTCCTGCAGCACACATTCAGGATGGGGGCAAGACACCCCCAAACCTCACAGCTCAGTGACCAGACGGGGCCAGGGCACCCCAAATGCCAAGGGTGAGAGCCAGGATGGGGACGGGACATGCCCAAACCCCATGAGTCATGGACCAGAGAGGAATAGGGCACCCCAAACCCTGTGGGTCAGGTGTAGAACAGGAGCAGGCTACCCCCAAACCCCATGGATTGGGTGCAGGAGAGGAACAGGGCACCCTAAGTCCTGCAGAACACGTTCAGGCTGGGGGCAGGACACCCCCAAACCTCACAGCTCAGGGACCAGACGGGGCCAGGGCACCCCAAATGCCATGGGTGGAAGCCAGGATGGGGACAGGACACACCCAAACCCCAAGAGTCATGGACCAGAGTGGAACAGGGCACCCCAAACGCCATGGGTGGAAGCCAGGATGGGGACAGGACACCCGCAAACCGCATGAGTCATGGACTAGACAGGGCCAGGGCACCCCAAACGCCATGGGTGGAAGCCAGGATGGGGACAGGACACCCCCAAACCCCATGAGTCATGGAGCAGAGAGGAATAGGGCACCGCAAACCGTGTGGGTCAGGTCTAGAACAGAGGCACGCTACCCCCAAGCCCCATGGATGGGGTGCAGGACAGGAACAGGGCACCCTAAGTCCTGCAGAGCACGTTCAGGATGGGGGCAGGACACCCCCAAACCTCGCATGTCACAGACCAGACGGGGCCAGGGCACCCCAAGTGCCAAGGGTGGAAGCCAGGATGGGGACAGGACACCCCCAAACCCCATGGGTCATGGACCAGAGTGGAACAGGGCACCCCTAACGCCATGGGTGGAAGCCAGGATGGGGACAGGACACGCCCAAACCCCATGAGTCATGGACCAGAGAGGAATAGGGCACCCCAAACCCTGTGGGTCTGGTCTAGAACAGGAGCAGGCTACCCCCAAAACCCATGGATTGGGAGCAGGACAGGATCAGGGCAACCTAAATCCTGCAGAACACGTTCAGGATGGGGGCAGGACACCCCCAAACCTCGAATGTCACACACCAGGTGGGGCCAGGGCACCCCAAACACCATGGGTGGGAGCCAACATGGGGACAAGACACCCCCAACCCCCACAACTCATAGACCAGAGTGGAACAGGGCACCCCAAACGCCATGGGTGGAAGCCAGGATGGGGACAGGACAACCCCAAACCCCAAGGGCCATGGACCAGACAGGGCCAGGGCACCCCAAACGCCATGGGTGGAAGCCAGGATGGGGACAGGACACCCCCAAACCCCATGAGTCATGGAGCAGAGAGGAATAGGGCACCCCAAACCCTGTGGGTCAGGTGTAGAACACGAGCAGGCTACCCCCAAACCCCATGGATTGGGTGCAGGATAGGACAGGGCACCTGAAATCCTGCAGAACATATTCAGGATGGGGGCAGGACACACCTAAAGCTCTCAGCTCATGGACCAGATTGGGCCAGGGCACCCCAAACGCCATGGGTGGAAGCCAGGATGAGGACAGGACACCCCAAAACCCATGAGTCATGGACCAGAGAGGAACAGGGCACCCCAAATGCCATGGGTGGAAGCCAGGATGGGGAAAGGACACCCCCAAACCCCATGAGTCATGGACCAGAGAGGAATAGTGCACCCCAAACCGTGTGGGTCAGGTGCAGAAAAGGAGCAGGCTACCCCCAAATCCCATGGATTGGGTGCAGGAGAGGAACAGGGCACCCTAAGTCCTGCAGAACACGTTCAGGATGGGGGCAGGACACCCCCAAACCTCGCATGTCATCAGACCAGGTGGGGCCAGGGCACCCCAAAACTCATGGGTGGAAGCCAGGATGGGGACAGGACACCCCCAACCCCCACAACTCATGGACCAGACAGGGCCAGGGCACCCCACACCCCGTGGGTAAGGAGCAAGACAGAGTCTGGGCACCGCACAACCCCATGAGTCATGGACCAGAGTGGAACAGGGCACCCCAAACTCCGGGGGTCAGGTGTAGAACAGGAGCAGGGTCCCCCCAAACCCCATGGGTCGGGTCCAGGACAGGGGCAGGGCACCCTAAATCCTGCAGAACACGTTCAGGATGGGGACAGGATACCCCCAAACCTCGCATGTCACAGACCTCGTGGGGCCAGGGCACCCCAAATGCCATGGGTGGGAGCCAGAATGGGGACAGGACACCCGCAACCCCCAAAACTCATGGACCAGAGTGGAACAGGGCACCCCAAACGCCATGGGTGGAAGCCAGGATGGGGACAGGACACCCCCAAACCCCACAACTCATGGACCAGAGAGGAATTGGGCACCCCAAACCCTGTGGGTCAGGTCTAGAACAGGAGCAGGCTACCCCCAAACCCCATGGATTGGGTGCAGGAGAGGAACAGTACACCCTAAGTCCTGCAGAGCACATTCAGGATGGGGGCAGGACACCCCCAAACCTCGCATGTCACACACCAGACAGGGCCAGGGCACCCCAAACGCCATGGGTGGGAGCCAGGATGGGGACAGGACACCCCCAAACCGCATGGGTCATGGACCAGACAGGGCAAGGGCACCCCAAATGCCATGGGTGGAAGCCAGGATGGGGACAGGACACCCCCAGACCCCACAACTCATGGACCAGAGAGGAATAGGGCACCGCAAACCCTGTGGGTCAGGTGTACAACAGGAGCAGGCTACGCCCAAACCCCATGGATTGGGTGCAGGAGAGGAACAGGGCACCCTAAGTCCTGCAGAACACGTTCAGGATGGGGCAGGACACCCCCAAACCTCGCATGTCACAGACCAGGTGGGGCCAGGGCACCCCAAACGCCATGGGTGGGAACCAACATGGGGACAGGACACCCCCAACCCCCACAACTCATGGACCAGAGTGGAACAGGGCACCCCAAACGCCATGGGTGGAAGCCAGGATGGGGACAGGACACCCCCAAACCGCATGGGTCATGGACCAGACAGGGCAAGGGCACCCCAAACGCCATGGGTGGAAGCCAGGATGGGGACAGGACACCCCAAAACCCCATGAGTCATGGAGCAGACTGGAACAGGGCACGCCAAACCCTGTGGGTCAGGTGTAGAACAGGAGCAGGCTACCCCCAAACCCCATGGACTGGGTGCAAGACAGGGCAGGGCACCCTAAATCCTGCAGAACACGTTCAGGCTGGGGGCAGGACACCCCCAAACCTCACAGCTCAGGGACCAGACGGGGCCAGGGCAACCCAAACCCCATGGGTGGAAGCCAGGATGGGGACAGGACACACCCAAACCCCATGAGTCATGGACCAGAGTGGAACAGGGCACCCCAAACGCCATGGGTGGAAGCCAGGATGGGGACAGGACACCCCCAAACCGCATGGGTCATGGACCAGACAGGGCCAGGGCACCCCAAACGCCATGGGTGGAAGCCAGGATGGGGACAGGACACTCCCAAACCCCATGAGTCATGGAACAGAGTGGAATAGGGCACCCCAAACCCTGTGGGTCAGGTGTAGAAAAGAGGCACGCTACCCCCAAACCCCATGGATGGGGTGCAGGAGAGGAACAGGCACCCTAACTCGTGCAGAACACGTTCAGGATGGGGGCAGGACACCCCCAAACCTCACAGCTCAGGGACCAGACGGGGCCAGGGCACCCCAAGTGCTAAGGGTGGGAGCCAGGACTGGGACAGGACACCCCCAAACCCCACAACTTGTGGACCAGAGTGGAACAGGGCACGCCAGACCCCGTGGGTCAGGAGCAAGACAGAGTCTGGGCACCCCACCACCCCATGAGTCATGGGCCAGAGTGGAACAGGGCACCCCAAACGCCATGGGTGGAAGCCAGGATGGGGACAGGACACCCCCAAACCCCACAACTCATGGACCAGAGAGGAATAGGGCACCCCAAACCCTGTGGGTCAGGTCTAGAACAGGAGCAGGCTACCCCCAAACCCCATGGATTGGGTGCAGGAGAGGAACAGTACACCCTAAGTCCTGCAGAAAACGTTCAGGATGGGGGCAGGACACCCCCAAACCTCGCATGTCACACACCAGACAGGGCCAGGGCACCCCAAACGCCATGGGTGGGAGCCAGAATGGGGACAGGACACCCCCAAACCCCATGGGTCATGGACCAGACAGGGCAAGGGCACCCCAAATGCCATGGGTGGAAGCCAGGATGGGGAAAGGACACGCCCAAACCCCATGAGTCATGGAGCAGAGAGGAATAGGGCACCCCAAACCCTGTGGGTCAGGTGTAGAACAGGAGCAGGCTACGCCCAAACCCCATGGATTGGGTGCAGGACAGGAACAGGGCACCCTAAGTCCTGCAGAACACATTCAGGATGGGGGCACGACAACCCCAAACCTCGAATGTCACAGACCAGGTGGGGCCAGGGCACCCCAAACACCATGGGTGGGAGCCAACATGGGGACAGGACACACCCAACCCCCACAACTCATGGACCAGAGTGGAACAGGGCACCCCAAACGCCATGGGTGGAAGCCAGGACGGGGACAGGACACTCCGAAACCCCACAACTCATGGACCAGAGCGGAACAGGGCACCCCTAACGCCATGGGTGGAAGCCAGGATGGGGACAGGACACCCGCAAACCGCATGGGTCATGGACCAGTCAGGGCAAGGGCACCCCAAACGCCATGGGTGGAAGCCAGGATGGGGACAGGACACCCCCAAACCCCATGAGTCATGGACCAGAGAGGAATAGGGCACCGCAAACCATGTGGGTCAGGTGTAGAACAGGAGCAGGCTACCCCCAAACCCCATGGATTGGGTGCAGGAGAGGAACAGGGCACCCTAAGTCCTGCAGAACACGTTCAGGATGGGGGCAGGACACCCCCAAACCTCACAGCTCAGGGACCAGACGGGGCCAGGGCAACCCAAATGCCATGGGTGGAAGCCAGGATGGGGACAGGACACACCCAAACCCCATGAGTCATGGACCAGAGTGGAACAGGGCACCCCAAACCCCATGGGTGGAAGCCAGGATGGGGACAGGACACTCCCAAACCCCACAACACATAGACCAGAGTGGAACAGGGCACCCCAAACGCCATGGGTGGAAGCCAGGATGGGGACAGGACAACCGCAAACCGCATGGGTCATGGACCAGACAGGGCAAGGGCACCCCAAACGCCATGGGTGGAAGCCAGGATGGGGACAGGACACCCCCAAACCCCATGAGTCATGGAGCAGACTGGAACAGGGCACCACAAACCCTGTGGGTCAGGTGTAGAACAGGAGCAGGCTACCCCCAAACCCCATGGATTGGGTGCAGGAGAGGAACAGGGCACCCTAAGTCCTGCAGAACACGTTCAGGATGGGGCAGGACACTCCCAAACCTCACATTTCAGGGACCAGGTGGGGCCAGGGCACCCCAAATGCCATGGGTGGGATCCAGGATGGGGACAGGACACTCCCAGCCCCCACAACTCATAGACCAGAGTGGAACAGGGCACCCCAAACGCCAAGGGTGGAAGCCAGGATGGGGACAGGACACTCCCAAACCCCATGAGTCATGGAACAGAGTGGAATAGGGCACCCCAAACGCCATGGGTGGAAGCCAGGATGGGGACAGGACACCCCCAAACCCCACAACTCATAGACCAGAGTGGAACAGGGCACCCCAAACGCCATGGGTGGAAGCCAGGATGGGGACAGTACACCCGCAAACCGCATGGGTCATGGACCAGACAGGGCAAGGGCACCCCAAACCCCATGGGTGGAAGGCAGGATGGGGACAGGACACGCCCAAACCCCATGAGTCATGGAGCAGAGTGGAACAGGGCACCGCAAACCCTGTGGGTCAGGTGTAGAACAGGAGCAGGCTACCCCCAAACCCCATGGATTGGGTGCAGGAGAGGAACAGGGCACCCTAAATCCTGCAGAACACGTTCAGAATGGGGCAGGACACCCCCAAACCTCACAGCTCAGGGACCAGACGGGGCCAGGGCACCCCAAATGCCATGGGTGGAAGCCAGGATGGGGCAGGACACTCCCAAACCTCACAGCTCAGGGACCAGACGGGGCCAGGGCACCCCAAATGCCATGGGTGGAAGCCAGGATGGGGACAGGACACTAACAAACCCCAAGGGCCATGGACCAGACAGGGCCAGGGCACCCCAAACGCCATGGGTGGAAGCCAGGATGGGGACAGGACACACCCAAACCGCATGAGTCATGGAACAGAGTGGAACAGGGCACCCCAAACCGCATGGGTGGAAGCCAGGATGGGGACAGGACATGCCCAAACCCCACAACTCATAGACCAGAGTGGAACAGGGCACCACAAACCCTGTGGGTCAGGTGTAGAACAGGAGCAGGCTACCCCCAAACCCCATGGACTGGGTGCAGGAGAGGAACAGGGCACCCTAAGTCCTGCAGAAAACGTTCAGGATGGGGGCAGGACACCCCCAAACCTGACAGCTCAGGGACCAGACGGGGCCAGGGCACCCCAAGTGCCAAGGGTGGAAGCCAGGATGGGGACAGGACACCCCCAACCCCCAAAAGTCATGGACCAAAGTGGAACAGCGCACCCCAAACGCCATGGGTGGAAGCCAGGATGGGGACAGGACACCCGCAAACCGCATGGGTCATGGACCAGACAGGGCCAGGGCACCTCAAACGCCATGGGTGGAAGCCAGGATGGGGACAGGACACCCCCAAACCCCATGAATCATGGAGCAGAGAGGAATAGGGCACCGCAAACCCTGTGGGTCAGGTCTAGAAGAGAGGCACGCTACCCCCAGACCCCATGGATGGGGTGCAGGACAGGAACAGGGCACCCTAAGTCCTGCAGAACACGTTCAGGATGGGGGAAGGACACCCCCAAACCTCGCATGTCACAGACCTCGTGGGGCCAGTGCACCCCAAGCGCCAAGGGTGGAAGCCAGGATAGGGACAGGACACCCCCAAACCGCATGGGTCATGGACCAGACAGGGCAAGGGCACCCCAAATGCCATGGGTGGAAGCCAGGATGGGGAAAGGACACGCCCAAACCCCATGAGTCATGGACCAGAGAGGAATAGGGCACCGCAAACCCTGTCGGTCAGGTGTAGAACAGGAGCAGGCTACCCCCAAACACCATGGATTGGGTGCAGGAGAGGAACAGGGCACCCTAACTCCTGCAGAACACTTTCAGGATGAGGGCAGGACACCCCCACACCTCAAATGTCACAGACCTCGTGGGGCCAGGGCACCCCAAATGCCATGGGTGGAAGCCAGGATGGGGACAGGACACCCGCAAACCGCATCGGTCATGGACCAGACAGGGCAAGGGCACCCCAAACGCCATGGGTGGAAGCCAGGATGGGGAAAGGACACGCCCAAACCCCATGAGTCATGGAGCAGACTGGAACAGGGCACCGCAAACCCTGTGAGTCAGGTGTAGAACAGGAGAAGGCTACCCCCAAACCCCATGGATTGGGTGCAGGACAGGAACAGGGCACCCTAAGTCCTGCAGAACACGTTCAGGATGGGGGCAGGACACCCCCAAACCTCACAGCTCTGGGACCAGACGGGGCCAGGGCACCCCAAATGCCATGGGTGGAAGCCAGGATGGGGACAGGACACACCCAAACCCCAAGAGTCATGGACCAGAGTGGAACAGGGCACCCCAAACGCCATGGGTGGAAGCCAGGATGGGGACAGGACACCCCCAAACCCCACAACTCATAGACCAGAGTGGAACAGGGCACCCCAAACGCCATGGGTGGAAGCCAGGATGGGGACAGGACACCCGCAAACCGCATGAGTCATGGACTAGACAGGGCCAGGGCACCCCAAACGCCATGGGTGGAAGCCAGGATGGGGACAGGACACCCCCAAACCCCATGAGTCATGGACCAGAGAGGAATAGGGCACCGCAAACCCTGTGGGTCAGGTGTACAACAGGAGCAGGCTACCCCCAAACCCCATGGATTGGGTGCAGGACAGGAACAGGGCACCCTAAGTCCTGCAGAACACGTTCAGGATGGGGGCAGGACACCCCCAAACCTCACAGTTCAGGGACCAGGTGGGGCCAGGGCACCCCAAGTGCCAAGGGTAGAAGCCAGGATGGGGACAGGACACCCCCAACCCCCACAACTCATGGACCAGAGTGGAACAGGGCACCCCAAACACCATGGGTGGAAGCCAGGATGGGGACAGGACACCCCCAAATCCCAAGGGTCATCAACCAGACAGGGCCAGGGCACCCCAAACGCCATGGGTGGAAGCCAGGATGGGGACAGGACACCCCCAAACCCCATGAGTCATGGACCAGAGAGGAATAGGGCACCGCAAACCGTGTGGGTCAGGTCTAGAACAGAGGCACGCTACCCCCAAGCCCCATGGATGGGGTGCAGGACAGGAACAGGGCAACCTAAGTCCTGCAGAGCACGTTCAGGATGGGGGCAGGACACCCCCAAACCTCGAATGTCACAGACCAGGTGGGGCCAGGGCACCCCAAATGCCATGGGTGGAAGCCAGGATGGGGAAAGGACACGCCCAAACCCCATGAGTCATGGAGCAGAGAGGAATAGGGCACCCCAAACCCTGTGGGTCAGGTGTAGAACACGAGCAGGCTACGCCCAAACCCCATGGATTGGGTGCAGGAGAGGAACAGGGCACCCTAAAGTCCTGCAGAACACGTTCAGGATGGGGGCAGGACACCCCCAAACCTCGCATGTCACAGACCAGGTGGGGCCAGGGCACCCCAAACCTCATGGGTGGAAGCCAGGATGGGGACAGGACACCCCCAACCCCCACAACTCATTGACCAGAGTGGAACAGGGCACCCCAAACGCCATGGGTGGAAGCCAGGATGGGGACAGGACACACCCAAACCCCATGAGTCATGGACCTGACTGGAATAGGGCACCCCAAACCCTGTGGGTCTGGTCTAGAACAGGAGCAGGCTACCCCCAAAACCCATGGATTGGGAGCAGGACAGGATCAGGGCAAACTAAATCCTGCAGAACACGTTCAGGATGGGGGCAGGACACCCCCAAACCTCGAATGTCACACACCAGGTGGGGCCAGGGCACCCCAAACGCCATGGGTGGGAGCCAACATGGGGACAAGACACCCCCAACCCCCACAACTCATAGACCAGAGTGGAACAGGGCACCCCAAACGCCATGGGTGGAAGCCAGGATGGGGACAGGACAACCCCAAACCCCAAGGGCCATGGACCAGACAGGGCCAGGGCACCCCAAACGCCATGGGTGGAAGCCAGGATGGGGACAGGACACACCCAAACCGCATGAGTCATGGACCAGAGTGGAACAGGGCACCCCAAACCGCATGGGTGGAAGCCAGGATGGGGACAGGACATGCCCAAACCCCACAACTCATAGACCAGAGTGGAACAGGGCACCACAAACCCTGTGGGTCAGGTGTAGAACAGGAGCAGGCTACCCCCAAACCCCATGGATTGGGTGCAGGAGAGGAACAGGGCACCCTAAGTCCTGCAGAAAACGTTCAGGATGGGGGCAGGACACTCCCAAACCTGACAGCTCAGGGACCAGACGGGGCCAGGGCACCCCAAGTTCCAAGGGTGGAAGCCAGGATGGGGACAGGACACCCCCAACCCCCAAAAGTCATGGACCAAAGTGGAACAGCGCACCCCAAACGCCATGGGTGGAAGCCAGGATGGGGACAGGACACCCGCAAACCGCATGGGTCATGGACCAGACAGGGCCAGGGCACCTCAAACGCCATGGGTGGAAGCCAGGATGGGGACAGGACACCCCCAAACCCCATGAGTCATGGAGCAGAGAGGAATAGGGCACCGCAAACCCTGTGGGTCAGGTCTAGAAGAGAGGCACGCTACCCCCAGACCCCATGGATGGGGTGCAGGACAGGAACAGGGCACCCTAAGTCCTGCAGAACACGTTCAGGATGGGGCAGGACACCCCCAAACCTCGCATGTCACAGACCAGGTGGGGCCAGTGCACCCCAAGCGCCAAGGGTGGAAGCCAGGATGGGGACAGGACACCCCCAAACCGCATGGGTCATGGACCAGACAGGGCAAGGGCACCCCAAATGCCATGGGTGGAAGCCAGGATGGGGAAAGGACACGCCCAAACCCCATGAGTCATGGACCAGAGAGGAACAGGGCACCGCAAACCCTGTCGGTCAGGTGTAGAACAGGAGCAGGCTACCCCCAAACCCCATGGATTGGGTGCAGGAGAGGAACAGGGCACCCTAAGTCCTGCAGAACACGTTCAGGATGGGGGCAGGACACCCCCAAACCTCACAGCTCAGGGACCAGACGGGGCCAGGGCACCCCAAATGCCATGGGTGGAAGCCAGGATGGGGACAGGACACACCCAAACCCCAAGAGTCATGGACCAGAGTGGAACAGGGCACCCCAAACGCCATGGGTGGAAGCCAGGATGGGGACAGGACACCCCCAAACCCCACAACTCATGGACCAGACAGGGCCAGGGCACCCCAAACGCCATGGGTGGAAGCCAGGATGGGGACAGGACACCCGCAAACCGCATGAGTCATGGACTAGACAGGGCCAGGGCACCCCAAACGCCATGGGTGGAAGCCAGGATGGGGACAGGACAACCACGAACCCCATGAGTCATGGAGCAGACTGGAACAGGGCACCGCAAACCCTGTGGGTCAGGTGTAGAACAGGAGCAGGCTACCCCCAAACCCCATGGATTGGGTGCAGGACAGGAACAGGGCACCCTAAGTCCTGCAGAACACGTTCAGGATGGGGGCAGGACACCCCCAAACCTCACAGCTCAGGGACCAGACGGGGCCAGGGCACCCCAAACGCCAAGGGTGGGAGCCAGGACGGGGACAGGACACCCCCAAACCCCACAACTCATGGACCAGAGTGGAACAGGGCACCCCAAACGCCATGGGTGGAAGCCAGGATGGGGACAGGACACCCCGAAACCCCATGAGTCATGGACCTGACTGGAATAGGGCACCGCAAACCCTGTGGGTCAGGTGTAGAACACGAGCAGGCTACGCCCAAACCCCATGGATTGGGTGCAGGACAGGAACAGGGCACCCTAAATCCTGCAGAACACTTTCAGGATGGGGGCAGGACACCCCCAAACCTCACAGTTCAGGGACCAGATGGGGCCAGGGCACCCCAAATGCCATGGGTGGAAGCCAGGATGGGGACAGGACACCCGCAACCCCCAAAACTCATGGACCAGAGTGGAACAGGGCACCCCTAACGCCATGGGTGGAAGCCAGGATGGGGACAGGACACCCCCAACCCCCACAACTCATGGACCACACAGGGCCAGGGCACCCCAGACCCCGTGGGTCAGGAGCAAGACAGAGTCTGGGCACCACACAACCCCATGAGTCATGGACCAGAGTGGAACAGGGCACCCGAAACCCTGCGGGTCTGCTGTAGAACAGGAGCAGGGTCCCCCCAAACCCCATGGGTCGGGTCCAGGACAGGGGCAGGGCACCCTAAATCCTGCAGAACACATTCAGGATGGGGGCAGGATACCCCCAAACCTCGCATGTCACAGACCTCGTGGGGCCAGGGCACCCCAAATGCCATGGGTGGGAGCCAGAATGGGGACAGGACACCCGCAACCCCCAAAACTCAAGGACCAGAGTGGAACAGGGCACCCCTAACGCCATGGGTGGAAGCCAGGATGGGGACAGGACACCCCCAGACCCCCCAACTCATGGACCAGAGAGGAATAGGGCACCCCAAACCCTGTGGGTCAGGTGTAGAACAGGAGCAGGCTACCCCCAAACCCCATGGATTGGGTGCAGGAGAGGAACAGGGCACCCTAAGTCCTGCAGAACACGTTCAGGATGGGGCAGGACACTCCCAAACCTCGCATGTCACAGACCAGACGGGGCCAGGGCACCCCAAATGCCATGGGTGGGAACCAACATGGGGACAGGACACCCCCAAACCCCACAACTCATGGACCAGAGTGGAACAGGGCACCCCAAACGCCATGGGTGGAAGCCAGGATGGGGACAGGACACCCGCAAACCGCATGGGTCATGGACCAGACAGGGCAAGGGCACCCCAAACGCCATGGGTGGAAGCCAGGATGGGGACAGGACACCCCAAAACCCCATGAGTCATGGAGCAGACTGGAACAGGGCACCGCAAACCCTGTGGGTCAGGTGTAGAACAGGAGCAGGCTACCCCCAAACCCCATGGACTGGGTGCAAGACAGGGCAGGGCACCCTAAATCCTGCAGAACACGTTCAGGATGGGGGCAGGACACCCCCAAACCTCACAGCTCAGGGACCAGACGGGGCCAGGGCACCCCAAATGCCATGGGTGGAAGCCAGGATGGGGACAGGACACACCCAAACCCCATGAGTCATGGACCAGAGTGGAACAGGGCACCCCAAACGCCATGGGTGGAAGCCAGGATGGGGACAGGACACCCCCAAACCGCATGGGTCATGGACCAGACAGGGCCAGGGCACCCCAAACGCCATGGGTGGAAGCCAGGATGGGGACAGGACACTCCCAAACCCCATGAGTCATGGAACAGAGTGGAATAGGGCAGCCCAAACCCTGTGGGTCAGGTGTAGAAAAGAGGCACGCTACCCCCAAACCCCATGGATGGGGTGCAGGAGAGGAACAGGGCACCCTAACTCGTGCAGAACACGTTCAGGATAAGGGCAGGACACCCCCAAACCTCACAGCTCAGGGACCAGACGGGGCCAGGGCACCCCAAGTGCTAAGGGTGGGAGCCAGGACGGGGACAGGACACCCCCAAACCCCACAACTCATGGACCAGAGTGGAACAGGGCACCCCAAACGCCATGGGTGGAAGCCAGGATGGGGACAGGACACCCCCAAACCCCATGAGTCATGGACCGGACTGGAATAGGGCACCGCAAACCCTCTGGGTCAGGTGTAGAACAGGAGCAGGCTACCCCCAAACCCCATGGATTGGGTCCAGGACAGGGGCAGGGCACGCTAAGTCCTGCAGAACACGTTCAGGATGGGGGCAGGACACCCCCAAACCTCACAGTTCAGGGACCAGACGGGGCCAGGGCACCCCAAGTGCCAAGGGTGGAAGCCACGATACGGACAGGACACCCCCAAACCCCATGGATCATGGACCAGACAGGGCAAGGGCACCCCAAATGCCATGGGTGGAAGCCAGGATGGGGGCAGGACACCCCCAAACCTCACAGCTCAGGGACCAGACGGGGCCAGGGCACCCCAAGTGCCAAGGGTGGAAGCCACGATACGGACAGGACACCCCCAAACCCCATGGATCATGGACCAGACAGGGCAATGGCACCCCAAATGCCATGGGTGGAAGCCAGGATGGGGGCAGGACACCCCCAAACCTCACAGCTCAGGGACAAGACGGGGCCAGGGCACCCCAAACGCCATGGGTGGAAGCCAGGATGGGGACAGGACACCCCCAAACCACGCAACTCGTGGACCAGAGTGGAACAGGGCACCCCAAACGCCATGGGTGGAAGTCAGGATGGGGACAGGACACCCCCAAACCCCATGAGTCATGGATCCAGAGAGGAATAGGGCACCACAAACCCTGTGGGTCAGGTGTAGAACAGGAGCAGGCTACCCCCAAACCCCATGGATTGGGTGCAGGACAGGAACAGGGCACCCTAAGTCCTGCAGAACACGTTCAGGATGGGGGCAGGACACCCCCAAACATCGAATGTCACAGACCAGGTGGGGCCAGGGCACCCCAAACGTCATGGGTGAAAGCCAGGATGGGGACAGGACACCCCGAAACCCCACAAAAAGGACCAGAGTGGAACAGGGAACCCCAAACGCCATGGGTGGAAGCCAGGATGGGGACAGGACCCCCGCAAACCCCATGGGTCATGGACCAGACAGGGCAAGGGCACCCCAAACGCCATGGGTGGAAGCCAGGATGGGGACAGGACACCCCCAAACCCCATGAGTCATGGACCAGACTGGAATAGGGCACCGCAAACCCTGTGGGTCAGGTGTAGAACAGGAGCAGGCTACCCCCAAACCCCATGGATTGGGTGCAGGACAGGAACAGGGCACCCTAAATCCTGCAGAACACATTCAGGATGGGGCAGGACACCCCCAAACCTCGCATGTCACAGACCAGGTGGGGCCAGGGCACCCCAGTACCCATGGGTGGAAGCCAGGATGGGGACAGGACACCCCCAACCCCCACAAATCATGGACCAGAGTGGAACAGGGCACCCCAAACGCCATGGGTGGAAGCCAGGATGGGGACAGGACACTCCCAAACCCCATGAGTCATGGACCAGAGTGGAACAGGGCACCCCAAACCCTGTGGGTCAGGTGTAGAACAGAGGCACGCTACCCCCAAACCCCATGGATGGGGTGCAGGAGAGGAACAGGGCACCCTAACTCGTGCAGAACACGTTCAGGATGGGGGCAGGACACCCCCAAACCTCACAGCTCAGGGACCCAACGGGGCCAGGGCACCCCAAGTGCCAAGGGTGGGAGCCAGGACGGGGACAGGACACCCCCAACCCCCAAAACTCATGGACCAGAGTGGAACAGGGCACCCCAAACGCCATGGGTGGAAGCCAGGATGGGGACAGGACAACCCCAAACCCCACAACTCATGGACCAGAGAGGAATAGGGCACACCAAACCCTGTGGGTCAGGTGTAGAACAGGAGCAGGCTACCCCCAAACCGCAAGGATTGGGTGCAGGAGAGGAACAGTACACCCTAAGTCCTGCAGAGCACGTTCAGGATGGGGGCAGGACACCCCCAAACCTCGCATGTCACACACAAGACAGGGCCAGGGCACCCCAAACGCCATGGGTGGGAGCCAGGATGGGGACAGGATACCCCCAAACCCCATGGGTCATGGACCAGACAGGGCAAGGGCACCCCAAATGCCATGGGTGGAAGCCAGGATGGGGAAAGGACACGCCCAAACCCCATGAGTCATGGACCAGAGAGGAATAGGGCACCGCAAACCCTGTGGGTCAGGTGTAGAACAGGAGCAGGCTACGCCAAACCCCATGGATTGGGTGCAGGAGAGGAACAGGGCACCCTAAGTCCTGCAGAACACATTCAGGATGGGGGCAGGACACCCCCAAACCTCGAATGTCACAGACCAGGTGGGGCCAGGGCATCCCAAACCTCATGGGTGGAAGCCAGGATGGGGACAGGACACCCCCAAACCCCACAACTCATGGACCAGAGTGGAACAGGGCACCCCTAACGCCATGCGTGGAAGCCAGGATGGGGACAGGACACCCGCAAACCGCATGGGTCATAGACCAGAGTTGAACAGGGCACCCCAAACCCTGTGGGTCAGGTGTAGAACAGGAGCAGGGTCCCCCCAAACCCCGTGGGTCGGGTCCAGGACAGGGGCAGGGCACCCTAAATCCTGCAGAACACATTCAGGATGGGGGCAGGACACCCCTAACCTCACAGTTCAGGGACCAGGTGGGGCCAGGGCACCCCAAATGCCATGGGTGGGATCCAGGATGGGGACAGGACACCCCCAGCCCCCACAACTCATGCACCAGAGTGGAACAGGACACCCCAAACGCCATGGGTGGAAGCCAGGATGGGGACAGGACCCCCGCAAACCCCATGGGTCATGGACCAGACAGGGCAAGGGCACCCCAAACGCCATGGGTGGAAGCCAGGATGGGGACAGGACCCCCGCAAACCCCATGGGTCATGGACCAGACAGGGCAAGGGCACCCCAAACGCCATGTGTGGAAGCCAGGATGGGGACAGGACACCCCCAAACCCCATGAGTCATGGAGCAGACTGGAACAGGGCACCGCAAACCCTGTGGGTCAGGTGTAGAACAGGAGCAGGCTACCCCCAAACCCCATGGATTGGGTGCAGGACAGGAACAGGGCACCCTAAATCCTGCAGAACACATTCAGGATGGGGGCAGGACACCCCCAAACCTCACAGCTCAGGGACCAGACGGGGCCAGGGCAACCCAAACGCCATGGGTGGGAGCCAGGATGGGGACAGGACACCCCCAAACCCCATGGGTCATGGACCAGAGTGGAACAGGGCACCCCAAACGCCATGGGTGGAAGCCAGGATGGGGACAGGACACCCCACAACCCCATGAGTCATGGAACAGAGTGGAATAGGGCACCGCAAACCCTGTGGGTCAGGTGTAGAACAGAGGCACGCTACCCCCAAACCCCATGGATTGGGTGCAGGTGAGGAACAGGGCACCCTAACTCGTGCAGAACACGTTCAGGATGGGGGCAGGACACCCCCAAACCTCACACCTCAGGGTCCAGAAAGTAACAGGGCACCCAAAAGCAAGTTAAAGAATTGTTGTGTGATTTTTATGCTTTTCCAGGAGGGTGGATAGAAAGATCTCCAGGAAATGCTGCTGTCTGGTCATTTTAGTGGTAAGAAAATCATCCCTCGCTCTGCCATTGCAAAGCAGAGCTTTATAAGGGAAAAAAAAAAAAAAGATGCAGGGAGGGTTGGAGAAAAGGGAAATGGGTTTGTAGCTGATTTTACCTCACATCCTCAGCGTGCCTCGTGCCTCTCTTATCCTTGTTCTACCTTTTGTGCCTGGGACTGAGTTTTTGTTTCCTGGTTCGTGAACTGCAGCATGATGGGGCCCTGTGGGCTATGAGCTCTCCAGGTTCATCACCAGGCTGCATCCATGCTGGGAGATGCTTACAAAGCCTGATGAAAGTGCAGAAGGGGTAGTAATGGGCTTCCCTGAAAAAGGCTAGGTTTTGGCTTGGTTTCTTTTGGTTTTTTCTTTTTCAGTTAAAATTTCTCCACTTGGTCTTGGTTCTGTACAATCCGAATCCTCTCTTAGCAGAGAATACCAATGCTGTTGGTAAAAGAGTTTTTTTATTTTTTGTAGTAAGGGTAAAAGCCCTGGAACAGGTTGCCCAGAGAAGTTGTGTATTCCCCATCATCGGATTTGTTCAAAGTCAGGTTGGATGGGGCTTTGAACCACTTGAGCTAATGAAAGATATCCCTTTCACTAAGCAGGGAAAAGCCTTTAAACGCTACTTGGCTTGTGCTTGCTTCAGACCTGAACGGGTCATTTGTTCTCTGCCCCCTGCATGTGGCTTTTCCCTGTAACGTGCGAGAAAGGAGGGTGATTGCCACCATATAAGTTCTGCCTCTTAATAAACAAAAGTCTGAACTTATTTCTCAACCCATAGAATAAAATTCAAGCGTAGTGATGAAGAGCCCATCAGGGACAATGGAGCTCATCTCTGTTGCTAAACTATGGCAAGGAAGGATGAGGCTCAGTACTTCAACTGTCTCAGCCACAGCAGTCAAATGGGATGAGGATGACCTTGTCTGCTGCTTCTGCTCTCCCTCACAGAGCTTCGGGAGTGGGGAGGGCAGGCAGAAATCTGGCAAGAGAGGTTGTTGTGTCAGCTGCCAGATGACTGGTCGACAGCAAGTTGAACACGAGCCAACAGCGTGCCCTGGCAGCCAGGAGGGACAACCTTGCCCTGGGGTGCATCAAGCACTCTATGGCCAGCCGGTCGAGGGAGGTGATCGTCCCGCTCTACTCTGCACTGGTGTGGCCTCATCTCGAGTACTCTGTGCAGTTTTGTGTGCCACAGTACAAAAAGCTACTAGAGAGCGTCCAGAGGAGGGCCACGAAGATGGTGTAGGGTTTAGAGGGGAAACCGTGTGAGGAGCTGCTGAAGTCACTTGGTCTGTTCAGCCTGCAGAAAAGGAGACTGAGGGGAGACCTCATCACAATCTACAGCTTCCTTACAAGGGAAGGAGGAGGGGAAGGCGCTGATCTCTTCTCCCTGACGACCAATGATAGGGCCCAAGGGAACGGCTGGAAGATCTGCCAGGGCAGGTTTAGGTTTGACATTATGAAAAGGTTCTTCACCCAAAGGGTGAAGGAGCATTGGACCGAGCACCCCGGGAGTTAGTCATAGCACCAAGCCTGACAACATTCAAGAAGCAATTGGAAAACATCCTCAGATATGTGGTGTGAATTTTGGTGTTGTCTTATGCAGGGACAGCAGTTGGACTCGATGATCCTTGTGGGTTCCTTCCAACTCAGGACATTCGGTGATTCTGTGGTGCTGGGAGAGACATTTCTGCAGGCTCAGGAAGCCAGAGAGGAAACCGTTGCAGTGCTGCAAGCAGCTGAGTCCGTAGCAGCATACACTGACAGTGTTGGAGGAGCTGAAAGGGAGGTAGTGGCAAAAGTGCTTAAAGGAGAAGTCCTGAATCAGCATGACGTGGTGCTTCTCTTGCA
Organism: Platalea minor; assembly: GCA_037975005.1. NCBI lineage: Eukaryota > Metazoa > Chordata > Aves > Pelecaniformes > Threskiornithidae > Platalea > Platalea minor. The sequence continues at coordinate 159,003 of JBBPFK010000107.1, forward strand.
GAGAAGTTTGGGAAACATTTTAGGAGAAACATGAGCAGCAGCTATAAGTAGTTTGTGAATAAGAAGAGGCCAGGAGTCAAAACGAAAATGCCTCAACAGCATTAATCTGAAAATTGTTTGCCGCTCTGGCAGAGTTTCACATGCATGCCATTGCATGCTATAAAAATAATGTGCCTTCTGGGGAAAAAGAGGAAAGAAAATCCACCAAACGTGAGCCAATAACGTTTTTTTCTTTTCATACCAAACCTCCACTCCGTGTCCTATAAACCTTTCAATTGCGCTCTGGTTTTTCGCTGTTGAAGTCTCTTACCCTCCTGCAACCACCACCTCTCCAGGACTGAAGGGTTCCTCCTCTCATTTTGCAGTCTCCCTCCTCTCCACCAAGCCTTGGTTCATCCCAGGGGGACTTCTCCTCTGGCCTTTGGAGCAAACCTGATCCAGCGCGGGCTCCTCTCTCCATGGGGCCACAGGTCCTGCCAGGAGCCTGCTCCAGCGCAGGCTTCCCACGGGATCTCAACCTCCTTAGGGCATCCCGCTGCTCCTGCGTGGGGTCCTCCACGGGGCTGGGTACAGCGTCCTGACATGCCTCGCAGCTGAGAACAGTCCTGGGATCCCTGCCACCCAGCACCTCTCCTCCTTGCCGTGGCAGCAGTAGCCTTGCCAGCCCCATTTCAACCAGGGCACCTTGTTTTCAAGGGCAGGCTCTTCAAGCGCCCATAAGAGTCTCCCAGCTCTTTAAAAAAGAAATCCCATGTTCCCTCGGATTGTGGTCACATCCGAGGTCTTAGGACACACGAAGCCTTGTGCCACTGATAATCATACTGGCTGACCATGAATTATCTTGTCCAGCCACTTCTTTTTTACAAGCAGGACAGTGTGTGTTTGTCCAGTGACGGGGGCCACAAGAGATTTCCAATGGGTACATTATTTGTAGAGTTAAGTGGTTGTTGGTTGCTGATAGGTCATGGGTTTCCTCTCTACTATCCAGTTCTACTGCTCATCTCAACAAAGTTTAAATCCCTGAAGTTTGGGCTACTCCTCCGTTCTCTTTTCTACCTGATTCATCACAAATTTGGAAATTTAATTTGTGGAGAGCTCAGCCGTAGTCTGATTTACTCAGGCGTCCTCCTGCTCTATGGCCAATATAATTTATTGATTTGCCAGTAGGGAGTGACCTGTTACACCTCTCTTTTCATCCCCCATACTACAAATTCCAGTCACTAGGGCTGCAGTTTGAGCCATTTACACCTTTTATGTCCCTTCTAATGTTCTGTTAAAAACATTTCAATCCAGTTGTTCCAATTAACGCAAGGCTTTCTTGCACAGGTCCCCTTTGGGTGACTACACTTTGCCTGTCTTTGATTGGTCCCAATTCTAGGTGTGATTGCGATCGACCCCACTTCTGGGATCAGTCTGATGAGCACGGTATCAGTACTACTTTGAATAATGTATATAGGCATGCGTAAAAGGAATTAATCATACATACTTTTCTGTAGTAACTTGATAGATTGAATTATATGCTTGCTGCTTATATTGATTGCGGCTAATATTAATTGTTGCTCCTGTTAATATGCATATACTTGATTTACTTTTAGGAATTTTTTAGTAACTTTAAATATATATTTGCTTTACTCCTCGTAAGTAGTCTTGCTTTGCTATTGGCAATTTGTAGGAAAGTGTAATAAATAAATTTATCTAAGAAATTCCCTTCTGTAACAGGGAATCCTGCAAGCCCCCTGTTGTGATCGTGCTTCACCTGTAGGTTGGGTCACTCCTCAGTTTGCGACACTGCTGTTTGTTAGTCTTCAACAGCATGAGGTGGTGCAGGGAGTTGGCCTCCATCTTCAGCCACGCATCTGGTGGCCGAAGGCAGCAGGAACTGATGACAGCAATCCTGCATGAGCCTTGTTGGCTTCTGATTAGACCGATGCCTAGCCAGGCCCCAATGATGGCTACCTACCTACCCTCTCCCTCTCCTCCATTTGTAATGATGAGCATTGTGCCATATAGTGTCGAACATCTGTTTTGTCGGCTTTCCTTGTTACATCCCCTCCCAAAACCCTGTGAACACAAAGCTGGGGGGGTCTGACTGGGGAGTTCAGAGTGAGAAGCAGAGAAGGCCGTGACACTACGCAGATGTTGTTCAGCAACAGCTAAAACATTGGTGCGTTATTGGCGCTGTTTTGGTCACCGCTCCAAAACACAGCACCTTACAGGCTGCTGTGAAGAAAATGAGCTCCATCCCAGAGAAAAGCAGTACACTGGGTCAAAGCTTTCTAGTGGGGAACGAGGGCTGAGGTGCAAAACCTGATCCTCCAAGGAAGAAGTGGCTGGGGCAAGGGAGTGGGTATCCCAGGCTGTCCAAGAAGATGTAGGATGAAGAGGATGAGCTTGAGCTGAAGCCAGAGAAACAGAGCAGGAGCAGGACTTAGTAATACCTCTGGGAACAAGGGAGGGAAAAGTGAGGGGAGGGAGATCTCATTCTTAGATTGTCTTAAAGAGGCTTCGGAAAAACAAGTCGAAAATGCAGAAGCAAGAGCGCTCCTACTCTTAAAATCAGCTGTTGAAAATGCGAAAAAAAGTGCTTTTGCCTCTTAAAAAAAAAAAACAAAGCCCTCCTTAATGGCTATGCTAGAAGCTACCCAGAAGGAGGGGTCAATGTCTCATCATATGGAAACATTAGCTACAGCTTTTGCCGCCGCAATGAAAGTAGAGCAATCGTGTTTCTCCTGTGGTAAAACTGGACATTTTAAAAGAGATTGCCCACAACTGAGAAAGAGAGGAAAACTGAGCGCACAAAGTGCATCAGGATTGTGTCCTAAATGTAAAAAAGGAAAGCATTTCGTGAACCAGTGGCGATCAAAATATGACGTAGATGGCAAATTATTTTTATCGGGAAGCTTGCGAGGGAGCGCGAAAGCGGAGCGCGCTCAGACAGCAAATAGGCCGTTACAAGCCTTTCCGATTGTCTCCGAGCCAGCACCGTCGGCAGTGCCGGACTGGATGCTTCCACAGACATCACAATTCTAATAACGGACCGTGCAGTGCATAAAGTACTGCTACAAGCCAGGGGACCAGTCGGAAATGGACTAAGTGCTCTGCTATTAAGTTGCTCCAGTGCCACCCTATAAGGACTATTTGGTTTTTTTACCAGGACTTATAGACGCTGATTATGAGGGACAATTACAAGCGACGCTATGGAGTCCCTCAGCTCCAGTACAGCTTCCCAGAGGAAGCAAAATTGCTCAGTACCATTCAAAGAGCAAGTTCAACAGGCCGAGTCAAAAACAAGAGGCTCTGCAGGTTTTGGCTCCACAGGCCAGCCAGCAATATTTTGGACACAGCAAATACAGAATGACCGACCACTATTAGTAAGCACCTTATCTCTGCATCATGGAAAACCCCCTCAAATCACAATAAGAGGCATGCTCGACACCAGAGCCGACGTTACCATTCTCTCTGCTCTTCATTGACCCAAAACATGGCCACTGGTCTCCACCGACGGTGCCACAGCAGATATTGGTGACTCAACGATAGCCAAGCAAAGTGCTAATATTGTCCAACTCATTACTCCTGAGGGTCAAGTAGCCTCTACAAAAACTTACATAGTACTGGCTCCGGTAACTTTATGGGGTAGAGATGTACTAAGTGCCTGGGGGACCACTATTACCACCACTACGTCTACTTCTGCTGCACATTTTTAATAGGGGCCACTGAACAGTGGGCCGAATATCGACCCACATTGAAATTAACCTGGAAAACAGAGGAACAGGTACGGGTGGACCAGTGGCCCCTGACTACTGAAAAGGCCCAAGCTTTTAAATACATAGTGCAGGAGCAACTGGAACAAGGACATATAGTACCTACCACTAGCCCTTGGAGAATACCAGTATTTGTTATAAAGAAGAATAGTGGAAAATGGCGATTCCTGCATGGCCGCCGGAAGATAAAGGAACTTATGGAGGATAGGGGAGCTTTACAGCCTGGGATGCCATCACCAACAATGATTCCTCGCAGCTGGATCATCCTGGTTATGGACCTAAAAGATTTTTTCTTTACCATTCCCCTTGCGAAGGAGGATGCGAAAAGCTTTGCCTTCTCTGTGACAGTAGTCAATCAATGGGAATCCATGCAAAGGTATCATTGGACTGTTCTACCGCAAGGAATGCAAAATAGCCCAACAATTTGTCAACAATACGTAGCCCGTGTTTTGTAGCCAGTTCGGATGCAATGTCCACAATTATTGTGTTACCATTACATGGATGACATTTTAATAGCCGGAAGACCGGAAATCGAGTTACAAGCAGTAGAAAAAGAGATACGACGAGCTTTACACAGATATGGACTTGAAGTAACCCCTGAAAAGTACAGAAAAAAAAAAAAGAGCTTTGGAAATATCTGGGCTGGAAAATCTTGCAACAAACAACTGAACACCAATCGATACAGATTAAGCTGAACATCGAAACACTAACTGACCTACAAAAGGTGTTACGAACCATCAACTGGGTCCGGCCATATCTTGGACTGACAAATGAACAGCTAGCTCCTCTTTTTGAATTGCTAAAAGGAGATAACAACCTTGCATCTGCACGTCAGTTGACGTTTGACACGCGACAGGCTCTGCAAGAATTCAGTCAAGCAACAGAAAAACGAAAAGTACACCGTCGTGTAGAAGATCAACCCCTGCAACTTTATATATTCTCTCACAATTACCAAGCCTTAGGATTGTTAGGCCAATGGGTACCCACACTAACAGATCCATTGGTTGTTTCGGAATAGATTTTTCTGTCATACCAGCCCCAAAAGACAATTGTTACTCAATTAGAAACGCTAGCAGGTATTATCTGTAAAGGGGAAAGCGTGCGGTCCAAATAACAGGCACGGAAGTGCAACATATTTGTATACCACTGACAGGGGAATATCTGGAATGGTGCCAAGCAAATAGCCTCCCATTGCAAACAGCATTGGAAGGATTTCCAGGAAAGATAGATGCACATTATCCTGCTCACAAACTCATCCAATTTCATTCAGAAGTTCTGATACAGAGAACATCATTCTGTCAAAATTATCCCATAGACGGGCCCACTACCTTTCTTCAGCAAAAAACAAGGGCACTAAAAAGACAATTTGATCTCTGGTGGAGATAGGCAAAGGAAATTTTGCGTGCCTGACCAGACTCGTAACAGTTTGCATCTATTCAGGCAGCAGGAGGTAACCGACGGGGCCTACAGGCACTTCAGCTTTGGCAAGCCAACATCACCCATATAATGGACTTTGGTCGCTTGAAGTATATCCATGTTTCTATAGACAATTTTCTGGAGCTCTATGGGCTACTGCGCACAGTGGGGAAAAAAAGATGTTACTAGACACTGGCTATCAGCCTTTGCTGCCCTTGGCATCCCTCACCGCATAAATACAGATAATGGTCCCGGATATGTTAGCAGTATATCTAAAAATTTCTTAATCGATTGGGAATTCAATATACCACTGGAATTCCTCATTCACCACAAGGTCAAGCCATAGTAGAAAGCGCACATCGGACTCTAAAATCTATGCTGCAAAAACAAAAAGGGGGAATGCCAGGAGCCACTCCAGCAGACAGACTAAGCAAAGCCGTGTATGTGTTAAACTACCTGAATATGTCCGAAAAGAATATTCCTGTTATTATCTCTCATTTTTTGTCTCTTCAATCACAAGATTTAATATCCACTCCCACAAAGGGCTTGATTGGAGTCGGCGGCCTTTCTCAAACCTTTCAAAGCACCCACCTGCTCAATATCAATACCCAAGAAGGGTCTACATTTACTGTACGGCCATACGTGACAAATTTGCCCGTGAGCCTGTTGGGGCGAGACGTAATGTCCCACTGCGGCTTCACCTTAAATTGTGATCATTTCAGCAGAAATAAAAACCTTGAGTGATGTACAAAAACTAGAGGGAAACATAAATTGGATTAGAGCACAGTGTGATATCAATAACTGCACATTAACACCCTTATTTGAGCTACTTAAAGGAGATACCGATATTAACGCACTACGCCAACGGACGACTGAAGAAAAAAAGGATAGAGAATCATAAATGAAAAAACTCTCACTGCAACAATGTCACCGACGGCTTGAAAATTTACCCATGCAATTTTATATCTGCAACCAAAAGCAACAGCCTCTAGCAGTCATCGGACAAAGGGAGAACAAAGGAGTAGACTCTCTCATAATATTTGAATGCGTGTTTTTGCCACTTCAACCTGCGAAAAACCTGGCTACTCGTATCGAAACTTTCGCCGCCTTGATAAAAAAGGGCAGAGAACGAATTGTAGAAATGGCTGGAGAAGAGCCTCATCTCATTGTCCTTCCTGTCGGAAAGGACTATTTATACTGGTGCTTACAAAATTATCTAGAATTTCAAATGGCCTCGGCCAAGGTGGGACTATGCGCCCAAGCCACTGGGAGAGGGGCAAAAAAGCTCAGGGCCGAGTCCTACACTTTGGGCATAACAACCCCAGGCACCGCTGCAAGCTTGGGGACGAGCAGCTAGGATCTGCCAAGCGGAAAAGGGCCTGGGGGTGCTGGTCGACAGCCGCTGAACATGAGCCAGCAGTGTGCCCAGGTGGCCAAGAGGGCCGATGGCATCCTGGCCTGTAGCAAGAATAGTGTGGCCAGCAGGAGCAGGGAGGTGATGGTGCCCCTGTATTCGGCACTGGTGAAGGCCGCACCTCGAGTACTGTGTTCAGTTTTGGGCCCCTCACTACAAGAAGGACATCGAGGTGCTGGAGAGTGTCCAAAGAAGGGCAACGAAGCTGGTGAAGGGTCTAGAGCACAAGTCTTATGAGGGGCGGCTGAGGGAGCTGGGGTTGTTTAGCCTGGAGAAGAGGAGGCTGAGGGGTGACCTTATTGCTCTCTACAACTACCTGAAAGGAGGCTGTAGCGAGGTGGGGGTATGTCTCTTCTCCCTAGTAACGAGTGATGGAATGAGAGGAAATGGCCTCAAGCTGCGCCAGGGGAGGTTTAGGTTAGATATTAGGAAAAACTTCTTCACCGAGAGGGTGGTCAAGCATTGGAACAGGCTGCCCAGGGAAGTGGTTGAGTCTCCATCTCTGGAGGTACTTCAAGAACGGATAGACACGGTGCTCGAGGACATGGTATAGATGGACTTGGCAGTGTTAGGTTAACGGTTGGACCCGATGATCTTAAGGGTCTTTTCCAACCTTGACGATTCTATGATTCTATGATTCTATCCTGGGTCTGTGCCATGGATAATCCCTGGGAATAAATCCCAGGGGTATTCCTTGTGCTGGAAATGCCTGGGATCATCTCTAGCCAAGAGATGGTTGCAAATATTTTGAGGAGGGGAAATAAAAAAGCGGAGAACATTTTTTTTTTTTACCAGAGCTTTCACTTTTCTTCTCTCTAAAGTACTCACTCATCAGCCCTTTTGTGTTTTCCCTGGGCAGGGTGTCCTGGTTGCAGGACTCAGGACCTTTGCTATGGTCCAAGAGTGATTCCACAGCAAAGGAGTGGTGTTTGCTGCTTGCAGATCCATCTTCCAGGTGGACATCGATGAGTTATGGCTGCGGGAGCTTGTGTTCCCCACAGGGATTATCCCTGGTGAGAAGGCAGCGGCCACCCTCCGCTTTTCCTCCCCAGCTCTAGGGGATCATGGGTTGCATGCCCCCTGTTCCTTGCAAAGGGCTGGGAGAAGTAGACATTTGCCGCCAAAGGTCGGGGGACAGCTTGAGCTCCCCCAACACAAATGACTCCCCAAGAGCTGATTCTATAAATGACCTTTTCTCTATAATTTTCCTATGAATCTTGCATGGAAATGTGGCCTGCTGTGGCAGTGATGACGTTCCTCCTCCTTGCAGATGATGTCAAGATGGAGCCGCTGAACTACAAGCTATGATCATGAGCCACCCCCTTCCCGTGGCCTGTTGTGGATACCTGCGTGCAAGAGTGTCACCTGAGAGCAAGGGGACAGCCAGGTTCTTTTAGGGGTATTTGGCAGAACGATTACGGCACTAAATTGTAGTTAAAATTCAGCTTTATTTTCTTAACAGGATACTATGATTAGCATAGCACCAAATTTATGATTAGAATAGCACAGGATTTCTACGAGCAGAATCAATGTAGTACAATTTATAAGTAGCGTAATACAGAATTTATAATACAACTTAACTTCTGATTTCTAATCACCTGGATCCTAACCTAACTTAACTTCTGATTTCTAATCACCTGGACCCTCTGCAGATTGGGTCAAATCTTAATACAGGGTTTGCTGTGTCAACATAACAACCATAATCAAGACTCGAAAAGTGTGTAAAAGAATAGGAGTCACTCACTCAGACCTCGGAAGGAGCAGACCGTGGTGGAGGCATCCTTGGCCACTGGAGGGTCACAGGTCTCAGTGTCCTGCAGCAGTTCCGGTCCAAGGTCCCCCCTTAGGACTTGTAAATGCTTGATTTGTAAGCAGTGCTCTGTCTCTAAAAACAAGGAAGCAACAAGAGGACACAGGAGGAAAGGGAGAAGGAAGCCACAGGAGGCAAGGAAAACAAAACAAAAAAAGGAGGAGACAACAGGATGAAACAAGAGGGAAGAGGAGGAGGAAGAGGCAATAGGAGTCCAGAGAAGGAAACAGGAGAAGGAAAAAAGGAGGCAAGAGAAGGACAAAGCAGGACCCAGGAGGTAAGGGAGGAGGAGGCGACAAGAGGACAGAGAAGGAGAAGGAGGAGGAGGCAACAGGAGGTGAAAAAAGAAAATGCAACAAGAGAACAGAGCAAGAAAACAAGGGGGAAAGAAGCATGAGGAAACGAGGAAACAGGAAGAAAAAGAGGAGGAGGCAAAAGGATGCAACAAGAGAAGGAGGAAAGAGGAGAAAACAAGAGGAAAGAGGAAGAGGCAGAGGAGAAAAAGAAGGGACGTAAAAGGAGTCAATGGGAGATAACAGGAGAAGGAAAAGAGAGCAGGGCATATCAGGAGTAGAGATGAAGAAGAGGAACGGGAGGATGAGAAGGAAAAGGCAAGAGGAGGAGGAGATGTAGGCAACAGGATCCAAGCGGGGGGAAGTGGAGGCGACAGGAGGCTGAAGAGGAAGAGAAGGAAAAAGGCGCATGAGGCAACGGGAGGGAAGAGGAGGCAAGAGAGTGCAACAGCAGGCCAGAAAAGGAGTAGGAGGTAATGAAGGAGAAGGAGGCAAGAGGAGTCAAAGGGAGGCAAGAGGAAGAAGAGGAGGCAAGAGGAAGACACAGCAAGAAATTGAAGGTAAATGAGGAGTCAAAAGGAAGCAACAGGAAGAAAAAGAGAAGGAGGCAACAGGATGCCGTAAGGCCCAAGAGAAGGAAAGGGGATGCAAAAGAACAAGGAGTCAGAGGAGTCAGAGGAGGAGGAAGGAGGCAACAGGAGTCGACGGGAGCAATAGGAAAGAACATGGGGGCGGGGGGGGGGGGGAGCAACTGTAGGCAAGAGCAGGCAACAGGAGGCAAAAGGAAAAGGTGTCTTCCTCCTTCTTGCGCCTCCTCTTGCCTTTTACTGCCTCCGGCCCCACGTGCTCCAGTCTGCTGCTCTTGCCTCCTGCTGCCTCCTCTTGCCTTCTCCTTCTCCTCTTCCTCCTCTTCTTCCTTTCCGTTGCCTACATTATTCTCCTCCTCCACTTTCCTCCTTCCCCTCCTGCTCTTGCAACCTCTTGCCTCCTCCTTCTCTTGCCTCCAACTCCTTCTCCTCATTTTGCTTCTTTCTTCTCTTGCCTCCTTCCTCTTCCTTTTTCTGCCTCGTTGCCTCCTCCTCCTCTTGCCTCATATTCACTCCTCCTTCTGTTACCTCCTGTCGCTTTCTCCTCCACCTGTTCCCTCCTCCTCCTCCTCCGGTTGCCTTCTCCTGTGTCCTCTCGCTTTCTTTTCTGCATCCTCTTCTGTCGCCTAGTATTGTCCCTTGCGGCTTCTTCCTCTACTGCCTCCTCTGCCTCCTCTTTCCTCCTAGTGCTTCCTCCTCCTCCTCTCTGTCTTCTCTTTCCTCCTATTGCTTTTTTCTGCCCTTTTTGCCTCCTCCTCCTCTTCCTCTTACTATTGCCTCCTCTTGCCTCTGGTTTCTTCCACCTCCTCCTCCTCTTGCCTCCTGTCTCCTCCCTTCTCTTGTCTTTCCTTGCCTGCTGTTCCTTCATTCTCCTCTTACCTCCTGTTCCCTCCTGGAGGTAAAGTGAATATGAGGAGGAGGCAAGAGACAAATACAGGCAGTAACAGGTGGCAAGAAGAGAAAAAAGGAAGAGGGGGAGAAGAAGGAAGAGGAGGAGGAAGCAAAAGGAGAGAAGAGGAGGATGAGAAACTGGAGGCAAGAGGAAGCAAGAGAAGACAAAGAGTTGAAGAGAAGAGGCCTACGAGGTGGAGATAAAGACAGTCAACAGGAGGGAAAAGAAAGCAAGAGGGAGATTAGGAGGCAGAGGTAGCAGGAGGCAAAGGGAGGCAAGAGGAAGAGGAGGAGGCAAGAGGAGGAGGAGGAGGCAAGAGGAGGCGGAGGAGGCAAGAGGAGGCAATGAGTCAGGGAAAAAGTGCAGGCAAGAATAGGACACAGCAGGACACAGGAAGTATAGGAGAGGGAAGCAAGAGGAGGTCAGAGGAAAAGAAGGAGGTGGAGGCAAGAAGAGGCAAGAGGAGGATAAAAAGGAGGAGGGAACAGGATGCCATAGGAGGTAACAGTAGGAGGAGTCAGCAATAGGAGGCAATGGGAGAGAGCAGCAGAAAGAAAAGGCAAGAGGACATAAGAGGAGGTAGTATGAGGAAGAAGAAGGGGAGCAGGAGAAATGGAAAAATGGATGCAAGAAGAAGAAAAAAGGAGAAGGAGGAAGAGGCAAGAGGAGCCAAGAGATGGGAATAAGAGGCTGTATGAGAATGCAGAGGAAGAGAAGGGAAGGGCAATAGGGGGCAAGGAGAGGCAAGAGGAGGAGGAGGAAACAGGAGGAAAAACGAGGCAAGAAAAGGCAAGGGGAGGAGGAGAAAAGAGGGAGGAAGAAGAG